>JBCAUA010725445.1:0-15191 GCA_038406235.1 Peronia verruculata | reverse complement strand
AGAGAGAGAGAGAGAGAGAGAGAGAGAGAGAGAGAGAGAGAGAGAGTGGCACTTCCAAAAGAGGCAGAAAGAAGAAAGAAACGCAGACGTGAGGAGAAGAAGATTTAAGGAGTACAACAGGGAAGCAGAGGGAGAAAAAAGAGAGAGAGAGAGAGAGAGAAGAGAGAGAAGGAAAGGTGGGAAGAGGACAGAAAAAAATGGAATGATGGATAAAGAGATTAAAGAAAGTGGTACGTAAGATATATAATCTGTGTAATTGTTCATCTACGATGGCTGGCTGGCTGGCTGCATGGATGGATGGATGGTTGGATGCATGGATGGATGGATGTATGGATAGATGGATGGATGGATGGATGGATGGATGGATGGAGATGTCAAAAGTATCAAGAGTCAAAGAGATAAAAAGCGTGCAGAGGCGCCTTGCGTTGTCGAACGCCCTGACAGATCGGTGGGAAACAAAGCATTTTATAGTAAGTCATAAACCGACTTCAAACAGCTTTACACCGTGATGCCCCTCTGACATGTCACCGTGTGCTCATCATCGACAGTTAAGCCAGGTCGGATGAGGGGAGGGGATAGGGACATGGGACACAGAGGGGGCTCTCCAGCTAGGAGCGTGGCATAGCATTAGCATACAGTGGTAGGAAAAGATGCCCATGCAGGGATAACCGCCAATAGCTGAATCGTGACTGCAATTTCTATTACATGAGCTATGAAAAGCGTCACACGCTACATCTTTTTCAAATTTTCTTTAGCCGAACTTTTTAACAATTATGTATTCTCTGGTAAATTTGTTTGGGTACTTCATTTGGTCCAGATTAGCTTTCTGCGAACCAAAACAATGTTTTTCAGTCGCTGAAGATCGTTTTGTCTCATCTTTGCCTCAGAATACTCGTATTCTGTTCAGTTGGTTGTTCTCGGAAGAGACGAGAATATTTTTCTCTTAATTACTGTTCTAGGTCATTTATAAGGGGAAAAAAATCCTCTTTACTGTGATTGTTAGAACCCTAATCAAGTCCCATTCTCACGATTATGGATGTCATCCAAAGCAAAACCAGAATGACGGACAACCAAGTATGCGGTGGCTGTCTATCTCTATAAAATCTCCTGTGGAGCTCATTGCTAACAAGAATTTTTGTAACGAATTGACGAGACGGAAGGAAAGAACAATTTGTTTACTCCAGTTCTGCAACAGGACCTACCCCATCTGGACTCTGCTCAGTGCTCTCTTCACCATGAGATCAGCTTGAGAGATGTGTCACAGACCCCCTTTTTTTTTTTTTTATCGTGAACTGCTGGTAACAGTGGTTCTTCTCAAAGGCACCTGCCTTTAGATGAATATGATGATAATGTTAGCAACCTATTTGAATGTTTATAATCACTATTATATAATACAGTTGTGCATTAAAGAGAGCTGAGGCCATCTGCACAGCGTTGCATGCTAACGACGTAACGTTGTTCAGGAGATAATCAAAGACTACTCAAGACAGAGGGAGCGCGTAGTTACCTGTATTAGTCTTCAGGTATCGGTGACAATTACGGACAGAAAGCCCGGCGCTAACTGTCTCCATTGTGATGGACTAACGGCCTAGGTGGTCCGGCTCTTTGTCCGAGCGAGACACACCAGGACCCCCCCCCCCCCCTCCCCGCTCCTTGCCTGTCCACAGTGACATGCGCTGAGAAATGCTATACCGCAATGTACCGTGGAAATGTTTAATTCATTATTCCTACGGTCAATGGTGACAACTTTCTGACCAAACCCGGGAAACGTCAGTTATGCTGTGGAGACGGTGTCCGCAGATCAAAGTGTCATACGCTCAGTCTCCATTATTACTGGATAGTAAGATTAGGTCAATTTATAGCCCACAATAATATTTTTTTTTTAAAAGCTATGCACTCAGAGTACAGACGTAATGAGACCCGAAAGAATAACGATGGCATATTTTTATTTTACAACATCGTCGCTATCGTTAGTTACTGACAAATGGCTCTTTTGTTTTATTTTGTTTAGGTTTGGTTTAACAGTATTCGTGGGAAGAACATTTCAGTGTACTAAATAATGTTAACATTAAATAATCATGCACACGTGTCCTAGAAATGTTCATTTTTTGGCGTTATATAGAAATGTGCTTACTCCACTTAAGTTTTTTGATCAAGCATAACTGACATTGGATGGACAGCTTTATGAGCAAGACAGGCATGCGGGCGCTCGGTGAGAAAAACTGTCGTTACTGGGACCCCAATCGGTCACAGCTGATGGTCAGCGGAGCGTGGCTACAGAGTCCCCAGCGGAGCGTGGCTACAGAGACTTGACCACGTCAGCAAGGGCTATATACGCCCCGTCACAAAGACCCCATTCATAAGATGTCAAACGGACTTGACAAAGATATTTTCTCAAGACGGCCCGAGGATTTTGACGCCCGCTGATCGAGAAGTCACTTGTTTCCGGGATCGAAGGTGGGATGGGAATAGAGGTGGCAGTTTTTGATTGGGGAATGCGAGGGAAGGATTGAGGTGTAAGAAGAAAGAAGGCCGCAGGGGAGGGCATATTTGATGTCTGTAGCAGTCATTTGTTTGCAGAATACAGGTGCCCTTATAAATAAAGTTAGGTAGTGGAAGTTGATCGACTTGTCATGTGGATCTCTCCATAGGCAACTGAAATATTGGTATGTGCCAGGTTAATCGTGTTTTCAAGAGAACATGGTGCATCATGATCTGTGACCGTCATACGAATCCAGTCATCTCATACTACACATTAAGTTCTGTTTTTATAACAATACAAGAATATCAGCGTTGGCAACTGCAGAAACAACGAAAGAATTTTAAATAGATCGGCCACTATTAACCATAAATTTGTATGCTCACTTTTATTGTAATATCATATATTCGCTATATCGGTCATCAATGAAAGAGGTATTGGAACAGTAGGCTGTATCTATGTAGCTATCGTCACTTTAAGTGGTTTGTCAAGGTTAAAGAGTACAACGTTGAACTACAAGCACTCAGAGTCAGACGCTATCCAGCATTTATATAGGCGCTCAACCAGAACTGTCCTAGAAATTCAATAATACCCCTACCCTCCTTTCTGTCATTTCTTGTATTTAAAGTTTACGATCATTCTTAAAACATCCATTGAACTACGGAAGATCTTTTGTGTGTGGCCGAACTTTGCGAACTGGCTTCTTGACACAAATGACGCGGGCTCTCCGTCCAAGTCTCATGGTCTCTTCCCGTGCTACACCACGCTGAACCGACACATCGAGATCTCGACCACTGTTTCTTTGGACAAATATTTTGCTTTGGTGATTTTTCAAGCCTGGGTCCCTGGGCATTTAATACCCCTACCCCAGGATCTTTGTCAGTAAAGGAGGAAGGGGGAGATTGGGGCAGAAAAGGGGATATTATTTTCCAGTGGTCTCAGGTTCCGAGAGAGGCAAGGATGGTAAGATTAACCGTCAGAATTTAGCACAATAGACTGGCCCCTCTAGCCCTAGCGAGGGAGCGGCTGACGCAGAGGTTACCAATCCTTTTAAGATGCATAGGGTCCGTTTGCTAGAAAACTGATCTGTCCAGTTATCTTCACTACTTTTTGGGTTTATACCTTTACCCGATCAAGACACTAAGTGCCGACATCTACCAGTATAAAGTAACTATCAGTAGGACAGTTTAATCTGATTCTTTGCTAACTTATTGATTCCAACGACACTATTAACGTAAAAAAAGGTGCTGTGTCACTCATTTGTAACCAACAAATAGGATTGATTAATAGTAACCCTTTACAGCCCATTGTGGCAAAAGTGATGTCTGCGAGACACGTTTAAGTCAGGGAGCCGTAGATATTTCACAAGAGCCTTGATAACGAACAGTATGCTGAATTCACTGCAAGACCTACTGCTGAATTCCATCATTGATTGGATGTACTGTAATTCTAGCAGGATTTCTTTTTGTATTTTTATTTTTTATCATTATTATTTTTTAAAGTTATGACTCTAGGAAAAAAGAAAATGACCCAGAAACAGCAAATTCATGTCTGAAGGAAAAGACATTGTTACACCCCTTGTGTGTAACCTTACCCCAGGTTGGATGAGAATCTTGGCGTTGACGGAATGTTTGACCCAGAAACGGACCTGGGTAATTCGTTTTTTAGTTTTGAATGATTGTGTGGAGAAGAAAAGGCTCGAGAAACGTTATTCAGGCTCCTCGTGAGAGGGCAAAGTTTGGAACACCTGTGATAGACGATAATACCAACAGATTGTTTGAACAGTCTGAGGTACTAGGTCGGGATTGAAAGTCAGCGAGTTAGTCTTCATGTATCATAGAATTATTATCTACTATATGACGTAGTATGTACCGTACTAAGGATTAGTTCTGAATGTATCAGAAATTTATCCATAGTTCGATCGATGACTTGTGACGGAATCACTTTACACTCCCGCAGGCGCCAACAGGAAGGAGAAGAAGACGGAGGAGAAGAAGAAGAAGAAGAAGAAGAAGAAGAAGAAGAAGAGCTGAGTAATGTCATGAATTAAAAACACCGAGCATTAAACATGCATACTAAAACTTCGAGGATTGACTTGATGTACAGCATCCTTAGCTTAGCGACAGTGTTCAGTATGACAAATATCAGGAAAACAGCACACGGTAAGTTTTGGTATGGAGAGACACATAGATCGTTATCCTGAGAGGAAGACGCCGATTCTGTGGTATTGAGCGATCGTCATCGAGAACTGGCAGCAGAGCACCCGAGGATGATGACGATAATTATGAAATATTGGCATGCCTTTCCATTTATCGACCACTGGTGTTTTTATCAAAGTGTTGGCTCTAAAAAACACGAACGGGAAATCCTGGAGATCGAAAAATGGTTGTTCCAAGATGGCGATGACGTGTTTCAAATTTCATATGCTTATATTACCCGCCCGTAATTATCGTGGGAAGCAAAACTCCCAAAAATTAATATCATACATAAAATTTCTTCCACTGTTTTTTAAAGGAAGCTTTTATGGCTCAGGGGAAGGAAATAATCTTTTAGTGCCGCCGCTGGACAAGCAATAAAACGGAATGGTACATGTGCTGTAAACTTCTCGTGCCGTGTTCATCATTAATTCCGGTCGTTGTTTTACAGACAACAAACACACGCCGAGGATTAGCCGTGGCGCCGGTAGATGAGACAGAACATCCCAATGGGTGCAGCAGTAATCTATATCCTGTTTGAGTTCTTGTGTCTAGGAACCTTTTTTTCTGTTTTTAAATAGTGCCATTCTCAGTCTGCCTCGTTCTCTCTCTCTCTCTCTCTTTGTCTGTGAGACTTACATTTGTTTTTGTCAAAGACTAATTCAGATTTGACATGTTATTCTTTTGAGAAAAAGGCGCTTCTCAGGGCCTTTGATTTTTTTTTTTTCCCAGGATTCTGGAATGACAGGTAATTGATTGCGAATTTTGTTTTTGCTTGCTTTGTCAGTTTATGGACCAGCCTAGCTGGCTACAGAACTATACAATGATATGGGGTTTGCCTTTCTGTCCTCCAGAAAGAGGCATATTATTACATACTAGAGCACAACCCGTCATCTTGTCTAAAAAAAAGTAATAGAATCTGTATAATGTAGAACAATGTAACGCCCATTCTTTGTTTAGAACTAAGCATTCTGTGATATCAGAAATAAAGCGGCTTCTTTAGAGTGAATGCAATTTGATTCATATATTGCCATGGTGTTCGTGTTATTTCAGCTTTATAGCCGTGGCATTTTTTAACTAAAAGTAGCAAACATGTGAAACTAAATGTTATAGAAAGCGGAGGATACGATCACTATTCAGTCCAGTATATTACTGATCAATTCAACTCGTAAGGCGATCACTCAAAGATGCTCAGCACACATGGCTCCACCCTGTGGATCTTGTTTTACGATATCAGAAAGAAGAACCGATTCGACAGGGGGAACAGATTAGCTAGATATCAAAATTGGGTTTCATCGAGCATTTCCCTGAAGGCCTTCATAATAAAAATCATTCGCCGCTGTGATGCCATGTGCTGCCTCGTGCAAACTGGGCATGTTTTACAAATGAACTGCAAACTATGTTACATTCCATGGCTTGGCCTCTTTTGCGTTTCCTAATGACGCTCTTGGCATCGCCTAAAGTCTTGAAACGATGCCAGTTCTAATGATCTTCAAAGGGTAGATCTCTTATTATCTCTACCTACCCCCTCACCCCTCCCACCCCTTGTCCCCTCCTTTTATTTTCACATTAACCTTTTCTTTTATAATTATGATATGCAATATTGGGTGACTGTCACTTTCACGCTGTAATTGTCCAAATCATTTTGTCCAAATTATGGAGTTCAGGCTGTAGCTGAACACGTCAACGTAGATCTATATAGTGAAATGAAACTGTTTTTCCAGTTTTTCTAAAAAAAAAAAAAAAAACCGCGCCCCCCCCCCTCCTCTACCACCCTCCCCCGCCCCCAAGGACTGAGTTGGAGCGTGACGCCATATTCTGTACAAAAAGGCAGGAAAATAGCAACATTCTGATCTGTTATGAGATGCGGATAATAACTCTCAGCTAAGAAATAGCTGATTAAGATACAGGATGATATCCAAAGAACTTCCAGTTTTGTTATGGTTTTTTCATTTTTTTTTTTTTTTAAAGTAAAACGTGCATACTGAAAAGGTTAAAAGCATCTTCGCTTTCGTTCAATACCTACGTGACATTCTTCAAAAGAGTGGCTTAAGAAGAAGAGAAGAAAGACGACAACAAAAAGCAGATATTAATGTGCCAAACATGATGGTCGTTATGGAAGATCATGAAAGACGAGAGCGTGTGGAGGGAGTCATTTTGGAAAATGAAATACAGGCACGGGAATCGTTAGGAGCCAGTCCTCAGTATGTATGAGGCGCCCCTGGCTTATTGTGTCCGCTATGTCCTCTGTGGCGTATGAAAAACTGCATCCCGGAGCCAAACGTCCAGAATTGACTGCCGTTTTCTTCTATAAAGTGCACTTTGCTTGTTCTCGCCGATCCTCTGTTTCTCACTATATTGCATTCTTATTCATCCTTCCCTTCACCCATGTCGCTGTCTTCTGGTCACGTTCTCTTTCTCTCAGACTTGCCTCTTTCTCTCGTCTCTCTCTTGCCGCCCTCTCTCTCTCTCTCTCTCTCACACACACACACACACACACACACACACACACTATAGCAAAGATTTAGCATCTCACCATTGACGACCTCAACAACATGAACAACAACAACAAAAACAACAACAACAACAACAACAACAACAACAACAACAACAACAACAAAGCAGCAGCTGCAGCAGCAGCTGTAAAATTATCCTTGTCGAGCGAGAAAGAAAGAGAGAGAGAGAGAGAAAGAAGGGAAGAAATCCTACATGGGCTAGTACATAGAAGAGACAGAACGGCAGTTTCTTTTGTTTTCAGGAACTACAGAGTTTCATCGAAGTGAAAGATATATATATATATAGATAAGCCCTCACGGCAAATACTCTGTGTGACATGGGTGTATCATAGTTGTAGTATTAAACATAAGGAAAAACTTATGACTGGGATCTTGCTGTTATGGAGAGAGAGAGAGAGAGAGAGAGAGAGAGAGAGAGAGAGAGACAGAGAAGACCAGAGAAAGGTAGACACAGAGAGTTCAGACAAGGAAGACGATTCGAGATAAAAATCTGGAAGAAAAGGCAAAGAAACAGAAGAATGGCACAGTGCATTGGATAGAGAAAGACATGGAGTATATCGAAATCATCGGTGATCCAAACAGAACCTGCAGAGGGTCCCGAGTGAAAGGAAGATTTTTGCCATTGCTGTAAACAATGGGACCACCGCCATAGGTTTGGTCTGTCGGTAAACAGAGAAACATCTGCACGGAACAGTATACGTACACAGTGTACATCTTGTATGTCAGATGGGTATCTCGTCCTAGTGGGGGTCACGGCTGCAATACGTACAGCGGTGAGCGTGATATATTCTTTCTTTCTTTCTTTCTTTTCTTTCGCTCTTTCTTTTCTTTCACTCTTTCTTTCTCTCTTGTTCTTTTTTCTTTCCCCTTTCTTTCTTACTTTCTCTCTTTCTCTTCTTTCTTCATTTCTTTCTCTATTTTTTCATTCATTCATTCATTCATTCATTCATTCATTCTTTTTTCATTCATTCTTTCTTTCATTCTTTCTCTCTTTTACTCTCTCTCTCTTTCTCTCTTTCTTTTGAAAATATACCCATAATAATCATAATAATGAAAGATAAAAAGAAATTTCTATGTAGACATATTTCCTTGTGTCGGAAACAGAAACTTAATTCTCTCTCTATCTGCAAAGGAAAATGCGTTCTTGTGTTTTACGTAATTATATCCATTGCAACATTGATATCGCGACAGAATTGGTTCAGGGCCAAGAAATTCGATTTGGCCTGCTAGACAAACGATATTTACACCGACATAATAGACGTTTTATTCAACTAAGTCACGATGACATTAGAGGCAAAGAGAGAGTTCACAGGCATGGATTGGATAAAGATGGAAAGAAAAAACAAGAGAAAGAAAAGAACTAAGAGAAGATAATGGTAAAAGAGGGGGGGGGAAGAGTGGTCTGTGTTTTAGTAATTTGTTGGCTGTTAGGATAATGTCCGAGGCGAGACAACAACAACAACAACAACAACAACAACAACAACAACAATAGCAGCAACAATAACTACAACATCAACAACAACGACGACGGCGACGACAAGGAATCAGCAGATGAAAGGTAAATGGGATAAACTGATGAAATAACAATATTAATGATGACGATGACGATAGTGATGATTAAAGTTATTGCCTCTTCAGAAAGACAGAAACTTGATCATGTTCAGATATGTTTTTCAATCAAATGTAATCAAAAGAAACCAGGAAGATAAAGGAATGAAACTTTGGCAATAATTACTTATTGTAACAGATGTGTAAATTTCCTCTGCAGATTCTCCCAATGTCAAGGCGTGGTTAGGATAACAATAATTTTTTAGGCAGTTGTTGCTTTCGATATCAAGATTATCCTCGCTACAGGGCGATGTTTTGTGGATTTTGCCGTCGCCGGACAGAATGACGAGGCTTTCTGTTCCTCATTTATCTTCGCTCTCACGTGCAGCATTGGGTGTCACTCGACCACTGACAGATGCTTGAGAAATTATTGGGGTGTGTGAGCAGATGTTGTCGCGGTGGTTGTGCACATTTTTCGCCTCTTGGCTCGTCAAGACCTCTTTGTCGTTGCTGCACACACACAAACACAGACAGACATGCAGATAGATAGACAGACAGACAGATAGACAGCAAGGTAGACGGACAGACAAGGATCCAGACAGCTGATGAACAGAGAGACAGACGGACGCACGGACGGACAGACAAAAAGGCAGACAGACAGACGGGCACACAGACTTACACAGACAGACAGACAGACAGATAGACAGACATTGTCATTGAGAGTAGAATATATATCATGAAGATCCAGCCACCGGAAACTCAAGTCTTTTTTTTTTTTAAGCGGAAAAAGGGGGGACGAGAGTATGGGGGAAACTGGAGAGGTCGCCATTGTAGGATAAAAAAAGCAAAGAAAAATTGTTTCTTTTAATTCTGTGACATCTATCTATTTTCCCTGTTTTTTTTTTTTAAATGTATCTCTGTCTCTCTCTTACACACACACCCTCCCAACCCCCGTCTGTCATTTCTTCTTGTCATTTTTCTCAGACTTCCGTCTGTTTCCTTCCACAATTCAGAATGCAGTAATTACAAGCTTATTGTTACGAAGTGGGTGGTAAGTTATTTAGGCATTGTTACGTGGGAATGAGACACCTCTGACGCTGGATTCTCATTAGCTAGGTGTGTGTGTGCTCAGAAATGCGAGGCCGAGCATAATGAATGAATGAATGAATGAAGAAAGGAAGGAATAAATGAATGAATGAATGGATGAATGAAGGCAAGGATTGAGGAGTGAGGATGGATGGATGGAGGGAAGGGGGGTGTGGATGGATGGATGGATGGATGGATACCCATATTCTTCTGTGTACCTTTTTTTTCTTTTTCTCTTTCAAGCTACGTTTTCCTTTGTCCTCACACTACCTGTAGCTTCACCATATATTTTGTGCACTTTTTTTGCTGCTTGGCGCTCCATTTTCTCTTGTTTTTTTTGTTTTGTTGACTTTTTATTAATGCCCTCTTCATTTTTCTCTCTTTCTGTCTCTCTCTCTCTCTTCATATCTTTCTTTATTGTTTTGTATGCCCCCCCCCGCCCCCCTCACATTTTGACACACATATCCTCTCCCCTCTCCACTGCTTATCACGTTAAAAGACAAAGCACCTGCCCAAAGATCCCAAAGGGAACTTCAATACTGCCGAGAAACGAAATCCGATCGCATGAGATCTTAACTGTTCCCGAGGTAGGGAATCCTCTCTCATAGCTCAGTGTCCGAGTCACTCATCTATCGGGCTGGCGATACGCACACTGCCAGGCAGGTCCATAGCTAAGAAAAAATACTTTATTGTGTACATTTTCTACGAGGAGTTGGACGAGTGCAAGGGAAAGCTGAGGCGGCGACAGGGAAGGGATCGAGGGGAACAAAAGGATGTTCATGGTTTGAATTTGTTTGTTATTTTTATTATTTTTTGTCTTCTCAGTTCTAGCTAACAAAGAGGGAAGGGATGGGTTCATTGATAATTTTTTTTTCCCCCACTGAAGTGTCATTACTTCCCATTCTTCTTCTTCCTCTTCTTTTTTTTACAATTTTGAGATTAAAAAAAAAAAAAAAATGGGTGGAGTTGGATTGGTGGGGAAAAAGCAATTGAAAGAAACAGTCATGTAAACCTAAATAAAACTTCAGAAAAAAAATAAGTCGGTAATGATGAGTTTGGTATAAAAGACAGAGAGAAAGAAGCAAGAGTGAGGAAATGAGAGAGAGAGAGAGAGAGAGAGAGAGAGAGAGAGAGAGAGAGAGAGAGAGGGGGCGATGAAGGGATGAGGATGATACTATTTATTCCTCCCTTAAAATTTACGTAAGTTTTTCACTCAGTTAATGGGTTTATTTATTTGTTTTTAATTTTCATCATTCCCACTGTGTCTCATCTTTACCCCTTTCTCTATTCTCTCTCTCTTGCCTCCTCCCCCCTCTCTCTCATTCACTCTTTCTCTTTGCTTTGTGAGACCCTCACACGCTTATATTTTCTCTTGTCTCTTTTCAAATATCACCCCTCCTCCCTCCTCTCTCTCCCTGCAACCATGCGTAAACGAGCTCAGTGATGGTACAAAAACACCACGATGCATGCGATGTGAGTGAGTACTTATGCGGAAGAAGAAACACGCACGGTGCATGGCACGTCATGGTCCAGGGGGAACTACGGTACTGCACTGTCTTGAGTGACTGCGTCCTTACTGAGAGAGAATCTAGACTCATTTACTCACTGTACATGACATTGTAGAGGGCTGTCGTTTATTGTAAGTTTACTGAAGCTCATCTTTTGTCATGTCTGATTCTCTCTCTCTCTCTCTCTCTCTGTCAGACCGGCCCTGTTCTCTCATAGGCCTTTTCTCTGCATGATGGAATATTGCTGTTTGTCCAGCCATTGGGCAGTGCGAGTTAAAAAAGTGATGGTACTATATCGTACTTGTTTTAATACTTGCCTTCTAAGTACCACCTTCCATCTCGTCTGATTTTCTGTCTGTCTGTCTGTCTTGTCGGATTTTCTATCTGTTTATCTGACTATCTGTCTGTCTGGCTCTGTCCGCCCACCCGGTCTCGTTATTTTGTTTCTTCCACAGCAGATTTCTTTTAAAATTCCCCCCTTCCCATTCTTAATTTTTTCCAGCGCTGTATACCTCCCTCCCTCTCTCTCTCTCTTTTTCTTCACTTCTTATTATCTACCAGTAACGCCATTTTCATTTCCTTCTTCTACTTTGTTCCAGTCTTTCCTACACAAACAAGTCTTTCATAATGTAAATTTGATCAGCCTTCAAGCTCATGCAAAACCTCTCCACTATCAAACCAGAGAACGTTAAAATTGAGAACAAGAACTAAACAGTTAATGATAATATCCTAAAAGCAGTGGTATTTTCCTTGGCCAATTGTAAATGCGATAAGGTTCCCTTTGATCTTTATTTATCCGGCCGCTGTTCATTGAACGCACTGCAAAACCCACGTCATTTAACAGCGGGCCCTCTTCGATAAGGAACGGACGAGTTTTTTAATGGCTGCAGTTAAACATTACGGTTAAAAGCATGCCCGTGTATCGAGAGCCTTCGGCATGGAGTCTGTATATGTTAAGCAAGCCATTCTTTAATGATTAGTATTTTTTAAAATCTCTGTGTCTAGCGATTGTGGGTTTGTTTGATTGCCACCTGCATGTTCATAGATCGGGTCGGCAGTTGGAGATCTCTCTACATGCTGCGATTTATGATGGGAGTCAAAGAGAGCGATATTGTTTTCGTGAAGTAGGACGCAGGCAGTGGGAAACTGTGACATGGAAAAACCCCTGGAGCTGGATCAGTTGAAACAGCATCTCGGGCAGTTTTGTGCAATACAAAGTAACGAGACAAGGAGCCGATTTAGACGCGTCCTGTACGCAAGAGAGTATTATAGGGCCGTGCGAACGTTCCTTTAGACTTTGATTTCAGATACGTAATATACATGTATACGAGAAATTATGAAATATGTGGCAGATGGAAGACCGGATCTCCGGGACCATTTCCAAGATACATTGTGTGCATGAATTAGGTGACCTTGGTGTTTTGGAATTATTACGCTGATATAGTGTAATAATGAAAGAGAATCGAATCTCGAACACTATGCTGTAGGCTATTTACAGGGAGAATATTGTTGTACATGTATATATGTAAATCAATAGGGTAATCCGAAATGGTTAGAATATGTTGTTGTTTTTGTTGCCTTGTTTAAGTTTTTGGTGTTTATGATTCCTGTCTTGATGTTACCGTTAGTTTATCTTGGCAGGCAATAGAATGATGATCAGTCTGTACATTTGTTGTGAAGTAAAAGGACGATATTATTGTTTTCATGAAATAGAGTAAAATATACACAGAGGATGACAGTGAGAGTTTTGGAGGAGAAGAGAAGAAGTCTGAGGGACTACTGCCATGCAGATTGTGTACATTAGGAAAACGAATTGCCTGCTTGGGAACGGCTGATGTAATGGTCAATGATATCGGTGTTATTGTCATAAAATGCTGGACAAAATCAACTTGGAGGAAAGGAAAAGAGGGATTTCAGGGATATTGGAGAATGTGGAGCTTGTGGCCGGGGGGGGGGGGGGAAATCTAGCTAGTACCACGAAAGAGAGAGTATGAGAGAGAGGTGGGAGGAAGTAAACGAGAGAGAGAGAGAGAGAGAGAGAGAAACAAAAAGTGATACAGAGGAGAAAGAAAGAGAAGAAGAGAGAGCAAATGGGCGAGCGAGAGAGAGAGAGAGAGAGAGAGAGAGAGGAGATACGGAGGAAGAGGGAGAGGAAGGGAGAGAGAGAGAGATAGACAAACAAAAAGTGATACAGAGGGAGAAAGAGGAAGAGAGAGCAAACGAGCGAGCGAGAGAGAGAGAGAGAGAGAGAGAGAGAGAAAGAGAGAGAGAGAGAGAGAGAGAGCAGACTTAATACAATGCGATGTGCTCAGAACCAAAGGGGCCACACAGCCAGTGTTTCTCAAACTTTGTTGGCATTTCAGCCCCCTCTTTCTTCTCTTCACCTTTAGGGATAAAAACAAAAAACTAATACATGGCGGCATGTACTATCAAATCTGATGACCGACTCCCTGCTATTCCTTCGATATAAGATCCCAAGTTCCCATAGAATCTTTTATAGGGACTCGCTCCAAAGTCCTATTTTGAGGACCACTGATGCTAGCTCTGCAGGGGACCGATTGTATCTGAAGGGGGATTATGACAAATAATGAGCTCATGTGGCATTTTTTACTTCCTTTTTTCCTGCATCCCCCCCCCCCCTCTCTTTCTCTCTTGCTCGCTCTTTTCTGGTTGGTATAATTCGTCCGTTTTTTTTATTCCTTCATTTTCGTTCGTTTCTATCGCCTTTCCCTCTCGACGATTAATATGCCTCACCATGAGAAAATAATTCAGGCTTCGCGCAGGCATTAAAAAAAAAAAAAAATGACAACTTTTTCTCGCCCTGGTAATCCTAGACCCCAATAAACCAGGACAAGGGAGGAAAGAAGGAAGAAAGACGAAAGAGAAGGAAGGAGAGAAAGAAGGAAGGAAGGACAAAGAAGAGAAAGAAAGGGTGAAATGAAGGCAAAGAAGGCAGGACAAAAAAAAAAAAAAAAAGTAGAAAAGAAGAAGACATGCTAATGCCATGCCGACTCTCCTCGTTTGCTTCTTTCATTCATTCCTTCTGGTTTGTCATCCTTTGGTCGCTTTATTATTATTATTATCTTACTTTCATATTACTTTTTCGTTATACATGTATTACTTTCACGCTCTTGATAGATGGATGTAGCATTCCAGGGAAGTTTGTTGGGTCTCCCTCTGTATCTTTTTCTTCCACTGACTTCCTTTTCGGTACCCATGATTTTTCTTTTACTTCTGTCATTTCAAATTTATTTACGTCTTTTGACGTACCGTTTAACGGCCAAACATAATTTTCTGTAATAGGCACAGTATAGTCGTGATCGGGCTAGTGCGCTGTTAAATCCTAGCACAAAGTAAAACCAAATAAAACGTGTTGGTATACACGCTACATTTTGTTTGTTTACTTCTTTGTCTTTGCAGTTCTCTCTTTCTTCAGCTCTCCACATGGGAAATTGCATTATAAGATAGATCTGTTATAAACCTGACATCTACGTTATTTCCTCATTCTTTGCTTTCATCCATTTCAAAGAGACTTCCATCTCATTTTTCTTATAATGTTATCTCCTTTCCTAGCTCTTATCGTCTTTGGCCTTTTCATATTTCACTATATCTTAATTTTTTTTTTTTTTCAGGTTTTTCTCATATCGTGCCGATTAGTTTATTTTACAACTCTTTACGGCAATTTAGTTCCTCGGTATATTCATGGTTGCAAAGCTCTTCCATAACTATGTTCTTATCATGTTCCCCTGTTTCATTTTCTCACAGCCTGATTACAGTTTTCACATCCATCCATCCATCCATCCATCCATCCATCCATCCATCCGTCCATCCATCCATCCATCCATCCATCCATCCATCC
>JBCAUA010725334.1:0-15192 GCA_038406235.1 Peronia verruculata | reverse complement strand
AAACAAAACAACTTTGTATTGGCTCGCACATGGAAGCGTTTTTTTACAATTTTGGGGGGAGGGGGGGGGGGAAGGGGGTTGGGGGGGAAATAGCCCCCCCCCCCCCGACATTACATAACTGGACACAGTAATTGTCCTACGCACGGACAGAGAGAAGGAGGTGCATCGATAGGCCCAAATAGATTCCATGTCTAGGCCCAAATAGACGGCGCCTTAACAAAAACTACAGAGCAGGCACGGTTAGTATCCGCATATGAGTGTCACTGCATTGGAAATAGCAGAGTGCGTTTTCAGAGTCTGTTGCGACCAGGTTTTCCTTTTTGACGAATCAAATTGCATCATTTGACTTATTCGGGATGTTGAATTAGAACTCGCGGATTCTAGATCTAGATTCTACACTCTAGAAGGAAGAACCTTAACAACAGACCAAGTGACTTTACGGTTGGGTTCAGGGTCAGGGTTAGATTCAGCGTTCAGATTAGTTAGATTCAGGATTAGGGTTACGATTAGAGTTAGGTTAGAGTTGGGGTGAGTGTTAGGGTTAGGGCAAGAGTTAGCTCTAGAGTTAGGGTTGTAAATGTAAACCCCCCCCCCCCCCGTTAGGCACAATATATCCGTTATCGTGCTGATGTGCCGTTAAACTCCAACACAACAACAATAAGAGTTAGGGTTGAGGTTAGGGTTAGAGTTAGCGTTAGGGTAACAGCTGGGTTGAGATGCAATGCTTATCCATGTACCTTGGGACATTTAGAGTTACACTATTAAGACAGCCTTGTAGCATTATCTCACAGGGTCTATTCTGACCACCTGGTAGCAATAGCCTCGCCCCCCCCCCCCCCCCCCCTTTGAATAAGGGTGTCACTCCATGCAGACCCTTTATCTTGAGCTTCTTTTCTACACCTCTTGACTTCAGTTTGTTGAACAGGTGACCTTTCAAACTGGGGAGAGTGTCCGCTGGCCGAACAGCCTGCCTTCACTCCAGGCCCTCAGATACCATAGTTTCCTACTTACTGAGATCAAATTCCAGCACTCTTGGATCTCTTTTGCATACATCTCTGTAGGGAAGCCCGTGGAACGTTTTCTCTGCACTTAGTTCACTGGAGAGGAGACCCGTGTGGATTGGACCTCCATTCGTACAAAATGGTGTATGTGTTGTATAAATGTGAACATACTTATATGTACGTCATATGATTACAGACCGGATACACTGGAGTTCTCTGTCTCATATTTTGTGGCGATTGAGAGCTGAATTCTGCCATGCTGAAGTGTTTTCCATGTTTTTGTGCCTGCTTGACAAAATCAGTCTTCCATGGATTGGACGCAATGGCTGTCAGCTACTTCCGATCTATTCCCTTTCACAATGTTTTTCTTTCATGGATCTTTGTTTCGTTTTGTTTTTCTTTCATGAATCTTTGTTTCGTTTTGTCACCGTGTTTTATTTTGCTGTGTTTTGTTTAATTTAATTTAGATGTTTTTGTTCAATTATTTTTTTTCGTTGAAAATAAAGAGAAATGTGTCTATTTTGGATCGCTTCTATTCACATGGTGAGATTTGCTAGATTTTCTATTACTGTGAAATCTTTTCCCACTGTGCAATTCTCACCCACATAATGCAAATATTTGTTCTACCCTGTGGCTTCCCCAGCTTCCGGCTAGATCCTACTGCCGCCCATAATTTTCTCAGTAATCTCAAGATTTGCACGCGCATTTATTGTTTGAATCCTCGTTGTTGTAATTCCCATGTCAGTCCTGTATTGTTTAAGTTGTTTTCCACGAATGGTTGTCTCCAGACATTTGGTTTTGTCCCTGACTGAGAGACAAAATATAATATAACCATAATTTCCTCCTTTGAGAAAATAAATACTATGTCGACAAATTCCAACTTCACGGGTAGATGAGTACACATATGTATTGATTAGAATTTGTTCATTAAGACGTTGGTGTTAGCTCTCTGCAGCAACGATAATTTATCAAAAACGTCGAGATCAGTTACATATCAGCGGCCGAAACTGTGGAGTTGCAGGTTTTCCCTCAATCATCTACATATTGTTAATTGATGTAGTTTGATTTGTTTCCACCCAGTTTCAGTGTTTCACGCCCAAGTCAACATTTATTTGTCATGCGTTATGTAAATATTCACAAATACTCAGTCTCAAATCAAATTCCCCGTGTGAGATAGATCTCTTCAAATTTAATTGTGTGTGTAACATTTTCTCGTTTTCTGTTTTCAGGAATTCTTCAACTGTAAATATATGGCAGTATGGCAGACCGGCTGGAGGGACAAGCCAGCCGCTGAGAAGAGATTCAGTCTCGGGAATGGTAGGGTGTGTGCCGAAGGTGATGGTCTTGAAGGAAAGAGTGACGGGCGATCACCTCGGCTGGGAAGGAACAGCTACTCATAAGGAGTTTCCCTACCAGCCGCCTTGATGAGACAGGGCAGGTCTGCAGGCTCCTCGTCAATGTTGTCACCGAGATCGATTCCAATTTGTGACAGCACCCAGTCTGTCATCCTCAGCCTTCACCGCCAGCTGCGCCGCACATTTTTCTTTCTTTCTCTCAGAATGGAAAAGGGGTGGGACGGGGAAAAAGGGAAAATAGACGATGGAATGAGACGATATCGCTATACCAGTGTTGTGTTATGATAGGGATCGATTGGAAATAGGCTCTGGAATTTTGTGCCAGGATCCAGCTTGTCATCGCTTTGATGATTAAGATCTCGGGCTCTGGTGTATTTATGGATGTCAGCGCAGTGCGTTTCAGTTTCAGTGCGTGACATACTATGCAGAATTTTGTGTCTCCATTCTCTTGACTCGTATTGGGCTATCATTCTGCACTGTCAGAGCGTGGCAGCTTCTCGGTGAAATGAAGTGAACAATGAGAGCAGAAGAATGAGAATATGATTAGAATGTACAACCTAAGCGAACCGTCTCCACTCCCTGCCAGACCACGATGTGCTCCTCTATTCTTCTTTGTACAAGGCAATCGGAGATGGACAGGAGATGAAAAGAGAATGGGAAGGGAGGAGAGTGAAGGCTTCAGTTCAGTCGGCCAGAGGCGAATTGGAAAGATGTGGATCAATGTTAAAGATGGACTGGTCCTCTCCATTTTCTTCAGGTGGGAGACTCGAGTGTCTGGGCCTGCAAGTCTGGCAGTGTGGGATCGATGCCAAGAACGAAGTTGGAACTCTCCACACGAAGCCCGGGCCACTCCAAGCCTGGCAGCGGAACATGCACTCGGGAGACCACCGGCATTATCTGGTTCCTCCTCAGTCAATAGTGAACAAGTCATTCAGTCAGCCAAGCAGCTCTCCAGTGCCCGGCAGAAAGGAGTTAAATGGAGGTTGCCATTGGTCCGTCTTTCCTTTATTCAATACTCTCTTCAGTTTCTCTTGTTAATCCCATGATCATTAGGTAGAAGATCTTTAAATGGATGGAGAAGAGCGGGAAAGTGAAAATGAAAACTATTATTTTTGTGGAAGAAATCAATGGAACATGTATAATAAATGTCCCAGACATATTCACTCACTCCTGAGTTCCAGTCATTTTACCAACAGTCTGATCTAGTAATATCTCAGCATTTTTGCACTCGGACATTACACTATACTTTAAGAATATAATTATAGTGTAAGCCCCAATGAATTACCAGTGGTGCAAACTACCCGGGCGTTGCACTCATCATCCTAAAGACTGGACACAAGCAAAGAGCGAGATGAAAGAAATGCCCTAGTCTGGAGGACATGTTTTGTCTTTGTTTGGATGTAGATGATAGTTTAATTACAATGCTGCATTTGCCCCCAGAAAAGTATCGGAAGGTTTTATTAGTAATGAATTTGCATGCATATTTCTGCACAAGGACCCACAACGTCTGATCCAAGAAAGTAGCTGATTTTCTCGACTTAAGTAGATTTCAAATTTGGCTAAAATCATTTAGAGTTAGAGAGGTTGCTTTGGGTCATATTTTTAATGCTCTTTTGTTTATCTCCATATTTAACAAGCTCAGGACAAAATAGCTCAAACTCCGTGACTGGATATTAGTGTTTTGAATAGCGTGGAATTTGTTTACTAATCTGAATTAGTCTTCTCGGTTCTGTTTTTTTTTTTTTTTCTTTGGGGGAGGGGGGGGGGGGAATTTTTTTTTTTTTTTTTTTTTTAAGATTTTGTTTTAGAAATCATTTTTTTATGTAATGTTATAAGATATAAAGCGATGTGATTCCATTCATTTTGTAATATTTACGAGGAAAGGGAAGCCCATGTTGAGATGGGTCTTTCTCTCAGGTTACAAATTTTTTCAGCGTTACAAATTTTAGTTTTTGTCTCTCTGTTGCGGTGAGATATACCTACTATGTTATTCATTTTGCTACCACATTATGGTAGAAGTTTTTTTTGTTCCTGGTTCTTTTTCTGTCCAATCCTTTCATCCATTCTCAAACAAAGTCATCACTGGTTGGATGCAAATTCTTGATCTGAACTATGATGTTGTGATTCAGCAAGACAAGTGCCAGGTGGTGCGCCATGCCCCACAGAACGCTGCATTCCTATTTCAAGAAGAAAACAGCCCTAGTGCACAGACAGGATGTTCTGAAGGGAGGCCACTATTTTTGTAATATGCGTATTATTTTGGAATTAGAATTCCAATGTTTTACTTCAAATGATATTAACAGTGTTATAAATATATGTCGTACTTATATGTTAAACTTTTCCTGACAAAGACATTAATTTGAAGTTGCCGGCAAAAAAAAAAGAAATAGATTGAGATCCCTATGTACTGTTTGTTCATTGAAATGTTTCATTTATATTAGATTTCTATGGAGATGAGGGGGGAAAGAACGAAGAGAGATGGCAAAAGAAAGAGAAAGAGAGACAGAGAAGACGTGGATGGGCTGTGTGAGAAAGAGAAGAAAGGCGGGGACCTGATAAGATGTGAGAGATTGCAGAGACAGTGGAACAGTTGTTTGCCAGTGATTTATTGAAAGCACAGGTACAAATTGTTTACACTTGGTAATTGCCACAGGTTCTTTTTCTATCTCACTGCGGCAATTTGCACTAATTTTTGCAATTGATTGTAAAGACAGGGCTTCAGTGAAGCCTTCAGGACATGGCTTTGTTCTACCCCTGCTTTCAGCCAGCTGCCTGAGGGGCGAGATTATCAGGAACTTCACCTGCTGCAAGTTTCAGATGTTATCAAGCCAGTGTCAATGCTGAGGACAGAACGTGTTTCAGCACATGGTGTAAAGTTGGTTTGCTCATTACCAGTGGCTATTGTCGCTGTAACAAACAACGTAAATACAGCGCAAACAAAGGAGATGGCATATTTTTACTCTCATCCTGGGCACAAAGTCCATCATTATGACTTGGAGCAAGTCAACTCTGTTATGCACATTATCTAATCAATACTGCAATTTCAGCAGCAGTGAAAGGCCCATTAAAACAATGTGGATTTTTCCTGTCTTGTTCTGTGCTTTTGTGAACATAGAATGTCTGTGAGGCATGTTTGCTTTCTGTTTGTCTCGTCCACTGGTGAGTGATTGTGTTATGCTGGTCCTCCTTGCGGTACAAGAATGCCTGTCATATTATGTGAAAGGAAAAGATGAGAGGCAAACGATCAATTATTATGTTTTCTGTACATATTCCATGGATGATTTGGCCACTTGATTTCTTTGACTCAATTCTCGGTCCACTATGTGTTAAATATGCATTCATAACTATATCTCTTGATTCATATAATTATTATATCTTTGCTGTTGTTTTTATATATTTTTTTCTTTTTGTCCTTTGTTTCATGTAACGTGAGAGCTTTTTTCTTTCTTTCTTTTTTCTTTTTGGTCACAAGCAGTATTTTGTTGCTCTGAAAAACAAAATCTGTAATTTTGTATGGTAGGACTGTAATTGAGCACTGCTGTAATCGAAAGAAATGGAGGACACAACCGCTAAGGCAGAAATAATCCCATAATGATTTCATATAATTTTATGGAACGCGTGCTCCTTGCATGCGACTAAGTTGGAAATCATTTCCTCTTGCCTGCAGGGTTACCCGTCAGAACAGGTCTGCGTTGTTTCATCCCGTCGATTGATCGAACAAGGAAACTTCTGGGGGGTCTTGAGAGAAACAGTCAGAAAGGAAAGGCATAGCTTTTTGGGGAGTCGTAAAAAGGAAATATAGGACAACAGAGAAGTCCGATGAGCGAAAGCTGTAAAGACAGCAGAGACTGTATGCTGATGACCAGGATCTTTGAGTTATGAAGGCCTGAAATGGCGGCTGGGATTTAAGTCTGGGAGACCAGATTGCGTCTTGGTTTTCACGCCTGTCTTGTAATCCCAGAGCCGAGCTCTTGGGCAGCTGCAGCTGCTGATGAAGAAATGGCGTGACCAGAGCTCATTGTGGAGTAAGCCATCCTTCATCATGCCTCACGTGAACTGCTCGTGATCACAAGGAGTGGGCTGCATTATTTATTCCACTGACATTTGATCTGACACCAATTGGCCCGTGCTCGTCTTTTGTCTTTGTTTGAGAGATGCTGTCATGATGAATGAGACCAGAGGTCTTAGCTAAGAAAATGAGATTTTACGTATCACTCGTCATGCTGGGCTCGGAACAGAGACGGGTTTTAATCACAATTTGAGCAGCGTGTGTGTGCCTTTGTAGTTTTTTTTTTTTTTTTCTATGATTGTCTGTGTCTTATTTATTTAACGTTGATTCACCCTGTCTGTTCTCAGTGACCAATAAGCCCTGGCATTGAATTGTCATTAATAGATGACAGTCTTGTATTTGATATAGCGTGCCGATAAGTTGTTAGTGCTGCTCATACCAGTGGTACGTTTCATCAGGTCCTGTTGCTCTCGTTCTGCCTGCCTAGGCACAGACCCTTTGATGAGAGGTCGTGAAAAGAGGTGGAAAACTTGTACAAAGCGATGCGAGACAGCGGCCTGTTGAAGAACAGCCATACTGGCTTGGACTCGCGGCCTGCCTGTCCCTATTGATTGTGCGTGCCAACCGCTTGCTCACAGCGGCGACCTCAATCTTGTTGATCCTGCACTAGCTTTGGAATAATACTACATAAGAGTGCCGACCCATGTTGAACGCATGTTGCTGAATTTGAAGAAACAATTTGAACATCATTTGACAATCATTTGGCGCTGAAACGAGCAAGGAAGACAAATCGCACGCCTGTGAGGATAAAGGACTCATTAGGAAACTGATTACTCCAAGTAAAAAGGCGATACCAACTGATCGAGCCCGATACGCAGTGCGAGGTGCCTTGAAATTGAAGTGTTGGTTTCGGCTGGGTGGGTTCTGTGTTTAAAGTGATTCGTTTGAAATTCAGTCCTTTGTGTTCAAAGCGATCGTTATTCTTCTTCTCATTCAACCGTGCCCTCGGCCCACGCTCATTTACGATTCCATATTAGCCACTACTCTTTCATCTCTGGACGTTGGAGGTTTACGAGGTGAAATCGTTGATGTGGTGGTTTACGTAACATTAGCAACGAATTCATGCGGAGACAACAGTCCGACAAAAATCGATGGCCTGCAAAACCGAAGCTGCAGATTTAATCAATGGGGTATCTGACACGTCCACACTGGAAATGGGGAGGAGGAAGTTGTCTTAGAAAAACAATGGCTGAATCCAGAATATTTTATTGTCAACTTTATTGGGTTCCAAATATGCTGTTTCGAAATGGCATCGGAAAGGATTGCTGAACGCATAAAAAAAAAAAATGGACTTGATAGCAATAGTTAGCCTTAGAAACCATGCTATCGACAAACCAACAATTTTGGGGGATGTATTTTTATCTTGTTCTCGACAGAGATTGCACTATCACAGTCATGGCCGACTCCAATGTAATGTTTTGCATTAACTTCTGATGTTACTGTGTCCACATGACTTTACATGGTGTAATTCAGCTGTTCCGAATTTTAAAGAAAAAGACTCTTTGTATTTTAAGACGTTATTTTGTCATTTGTTTGTATAGAACGGACATGGACCCGTGAAAATAAAGGAGAAATTGTCATAGCTGGTTCTCAGATGTTGTATTCAAGGCTCCTAAACTTCTTTCTTCGATAATCAGATTCTGAACTGAGTTTCTGTTGTTGTTGTTTTTCCCTCCCTTTTCTCGTTCTGATACACTCTATCTTCTTTCTTCCTTTTTTCCACTAAGCACACGCACATATGCGCATATACACACACATCTGCTCGCACAGACAAACACACGCACTGAAGTTAAGAAAAAAAAAGACATATGCACAGTTGTTTATTCATAATACAGCTAAACCACCAGATCAGAAGAAAACCACACATACATATATACACACACACATACATACATGCACACTCACACACAATCACACACATGAAAACCTCGCAGCTGGTAGCGGAAACAAGAGGTAGAGGTCAATGAACTTGTGGAGCAAAAGTGACCGTGATATACAGGGAGCATGTCGGCGGACAGGTTGTACATGACAAGAGCATGGCGGCTGTCTCATCTCCATACCTATCGTGTCACAGTGCCAGGCAGAGAACATGTGTTACGCCACTCTGATGGACAGTAGACTGGTAGATTTACATAATCTCCCTTCACAGTTTCACTGTTTCCTTGCGCAGATTCCCATAATGATGTCGTTTTACTCTTGTCAGGATGAAAGATCAGTCATGTGCAAGTAGCCTCGCTGGTGTCCTAGTCGCCACAGCAATCATAAACCGCTATCTGGATGCTAAATTTTACAATATATTTGACAATCAACTAGAATAATGATCCATCTCTCGATTCGTTCACTCTTAGTACAGCCGAAGCATGACAGAATGATCTAATGAAATGTGTTCAAGATGCCATAACTGTTATTGTGACTGAACCCTTGGCCTATATATTCTATATAATACATGTACGTATATACATGTATTTTTAAATAACAATATTGATGCAATATGTAGCAAAATGTAAGAGCTCCGGAATGCAAAATTTGGACTCTCAATTATTTAAATACTTTATAAAGTTCTGCGAGGTTTGGATCTTCAAACAGGGCTGACCATGGGCGAAACTTTTAAGTTGAACATAGCACAGTGAACTAAGGAAGAATACAATCATTTGATGATGCATGTAAGCTGGATTTTTGTTGTGTTATGTATGTATTTTGCTTTTTAGAGCTCCACACCTGAGGACGAAACAGAAGTATCCAACTTCGACATATATTTATATATTTCATTTATGAGGGAAAGGTATAAATTTTAACTGGCATTTCTCTACTGTAGCAAGGACAAAATGTCCTTCATATAATTAGCTATAGGTTCGGTATTGCCTAGCTGGGCATATTTATTTTCTCATATATAATATATGTACCAAACTAGGCTGTTAATGCTCCACCATCATCATGCATCGTGCGGATTCTCTTGATCTGCTGTAACAGACTCACAGTATTTGTGCCACCAATGGATCAGCACATGCAAATGCCAGCAGTCTTTACCTCGGAATGGGCTTAGAATGATATGAAATGATCCTGGTGAAAAGTGGCCATCGTCAGGCAGAATAGGAATAGTTGTCAGTCATGACTTGGTGGTTGATGTTTTCTGTTTACTATAAAAGAACTCGAATCTCCCGGCTGAGTTTTGTATAATATAAACCAAAGACCGGCATTGATTGGAAGGATAAACCAAAAGAAAAGGCAGACAGCCGAAATGTGACATGTATTTGATCATTCATATACATGTACATCGATAAGAACTTGTAAACATTAAATAGCAAAGTACATTAGTGTATATGTTCTCTCTTCCCTTCCCGTACTATGGAGACAGTGAAGTAAAACTGTCTCGCTCCCGAGTAATGCGAACGACAACGAAGGGCTTTGTCATATTCTGTAGTAGTATGTATGTCAGGTTTGATCGTCAAAACCAACGATGACAACAATGGTTAGATATCGTGCCATATTGCTGCCCTCCTGGTTCATTGATCGCGAGGTAAGGGTAAACAAATGTATCCACTGTTCACTTCAGCTTTTGAAAGATTTCGCAGCCAACTCACAGCTAGTATCTCATCTCAGACACATAAACTGATAGTAATCAATTTTATTGCCAGGCGTTTTGATTCTTTATGAAACGTAGCATTTTACAGAAGCATTTGTCTGTGCTTTGCTTTTTCCTTTCCCCCCATTTCCTGTGCAATAATTAGATAGGCACCCAATATTTATAAATGTAACGAGGTTTCCTTGAAGGGAAAGAGGGGTTTCTTCGGTGTACATGTTTTAAATAGGAGAGAAAATAATGCGAACGTTATTTCGTTCACAAGTGTTGCGGGAACTTTTTTAAATAGGCTAATGTGCTCACAACAAGCATGCCAGGTGATTTCTATGTTTAGTTCAAGGTTGAGATGAAACCAGGAGAAAGATACACCCCCCTCCCAAAATTATCTTTGTCTTTGTTTCGACGGCGATCTATCTATCTATCTATCTATCTATCTATCTATCTATCTATCTATCTATCTAACCATCTATTTGTCTGTCTATCGAATTCCCAGCCCACCTCCCCCACCCGCCTTCCTCTGTACTGTCTCCATTCATCCAACCTCCATCTCCCACTTTCTCTCTGCCTTTGTCTCACTCTTTGTCCAAGCCGCTTAGAGTGTTAGTGTTCGCAAAATGGGTATCACCTTTACCCTGCACTCACAGACCGAGAAAAGACCGCCTCACATCCCCTATGTAAAATCACTCTGTTCTGCGCTCTGGTGTAGTCTCCTCTGTCACCCACTACATTGTCAGTGAGACTGGTGAGCTCCCCACTGGTCCTGTCTCGGGCCCAGCACCGCAGAGACTTCTCGACCATCGTCTTCCCCCGGCACTGACGAATGACCATGTCTCACCCCGAAGACTATCAGTTAATCACCGGCCACTCGAGGCTGTCTCGGCTGTTAATCCGTCGGGAGTCTTCTCGTACTCTTCCATTTCACCAAGTAATTGTGAGCCTCAACACTGAGTGAACCGGCAGTTGCGCAGGTATCTCTTTAAGAATTTTGTTTCTTTGAACACAACTATTACTTTGCGGCTGCCAAGAGATGTTATAATATTTGTGATGATCAATCATTCACTTCTCTCTCTTTCTCTCTCTCTCTCTCTCACTCCTTTGCTCCTGTCTTCTATCCCTCTCTCTTTCCTCTCTTCTTCTTAACGTTTGAGACTATAAGTCCCGTAGGTGTCTTAGCCCGACAAAAGGCTCTTCGAAGGATGTATCTTACCATGTTTGGCACAATATAGTCGTGATCGTGCTGATGTGCTGTTTAAACCCAAACATAAACAAACACGCCATACTGCCTTGTATCAGATATCCCAGACTGATAGCACAGGGCAGTGGGAATTCGCTGATTTCAGCTGAGATTTTGTCACTTTCAGTCAACAAAAAGTTCAGTTAAATCTCACACAATGTTGACACAAATTATTAAACCAGTATTGAAACATTTACAGTCCGTAAATATCACGTCTGTTTTTCTTGTTAATTCTCCTAAAATCGCTTAATTTGTGTAATGGGTAAAAGAGTCGAGAAATCATTAAAGCTCTTGCTATTTGGTTAAAGGTGCAGCGGAGTCTGGCGCATCTTTACAAATGCTGGATATTATGTGTATCAGGCCATCATTACCACAATGATTTCTTTTGATTCTTTAATGATGAGACCACTTACAGAAGCACTGATGTGCATAGGCACTGTCTGGCGGTGGCTTGTTGACATTCTGAAACAGACATTCAAACAGTTTGACCTTCAGAATAATTTGTCTGGCGGTAGGGCTTATGTCTTTAATGAATAAAGTGATAAATGTGGACATAGATTCAGAGCAATTATCTCTTGATAAACGGTATTGCCTTTTACCGTCTTTAATCTTATGAGACGCAGAAATGGTAGTTCGCTATTAAAGTCTATTGGGCAAGTACATGTAGTTCTGCAGCTTCCAATGTGGCCAGTTGTTTGGACCGACCGGAAGGCATATTCAATGATATTGATACTAAAACATAGAAAATCCTCAAGGCTTTCCAAGCCACTTTGAAAGAACGAATAGCTAGAATGTGTACGCCTATGCAAGTATGTACATGTACCATCTTCACTTAACAAACACCCCAGACGCGGCCTGAAATTGTAGAAACATTGATGCAGTTAGTTAAAATGAGGAAGAAGAAAATCTGTTAGACTGTGGGATCGTACTGATGCGTCATAAAGTCACACCTGAGGGGGGGGGGGGAATAATAATAATGAAGTTATGAATTTCTTGGAGAAAAGGGTTTTATAATATGTCCCTTTAATGAACTCTATATACATGTATTCAAATCTGGGCGTCAATGCTCCAAGAATATGAATGCGCACACGTAAGCTTAGATCAGTTCTGTTCCAAGGATAATAAAATTTGGCTTGCATAGGCCTCTGAGTTTTAATTTAACGGTCCTTTAGGTTTTGGATTTTTTTTTTTTTAACTGTCTCTCAAACAGATGTACAAATTGTCATAGTGCCTGTGTATTTCTGCAGTTGGTGTTGCTTGCGTTATTTCTGCTGTTCTTCCTATTGTTGTTAATTTTGTGACCGACTTTAAGCAAACATAATTGTAAACTGAAAGTCATCTTATGGGCAGACGGTAATTAGAGAGCTTGGTAATTCTCTCCTGTCAAGATGCCGCATTCTTCATTAAAATTTTATAGGCGTTGAAAAGTCTTAAAAGGATTTTAGTTTGTGGCCTTTCCCCAGTATACTGGCGCAATGAAAAGCCCTCTCTCTGATTCTGTCATTTTCTTGGCCAATGTGAGAGGCGTGACTATGTAACCAGAGCTGGCTTCTGCCTACGTATTTGTCGAGTTTTCACAAGTTTAAAATTTCTCTCTTTTGTCCTCAATCATTAAATTTACTGAGGGGTTTGTTTTGTTTTTGTTTTTTTCATTTATTTTGTTTTCTTTTGTCCCTGGGTTGATTATTTAAATCAGTTCGAGAAGAAAACGGGCCTGTGAATTCACGTCGAACTTTATGGCCATATCAGTCAAGTGTGTTTAAAGTTAATGTGCTCTGCTAGGCAGTTTATTTTCAGCCATAAAAATGTCTTTGCTGGTCTTTACCTTGGGCTTGGTTTGGTACGGCATGTGTCTGTGTGACCGACCGGCTCTTTGCACATCGGAATCATTCATTGTAAGATATCGCATTTTATAAATTTTGGGTTCTAATGGTGATTTCAAAAACAGAAAGAAAAGAAAGAAAGCAAGAATGACAGTAAGAAAGAAAGAAAGAAAATCAAAATTTTAACCAGCCAGCATTTCTTTCTATAGAAATAACATTGTGTTGCTTCCGTTTGGTCGCCTAATGGACTATTACAATGGGTCTTAAATGTTCATTTCAATTTTGACAATACGAATTCAACATGATTTACATGAACTTCAGTTTAAAATATTTATGACCCCATCATGCTTTCTCTTCTTTAATATTAGAAGAAGTACAATCACGGTGTCATCCGTTTGTTACATCTCTTGAGGTTTGTCAAGTTATTGTATAAACAAGAACAGACACAAAATATACATGTACATGCGTATTCCCAAGTTCTAGGGGCGTGATTCAAATGAACAGGCAGATTAGATAACAGAGACCAGAAATGATTCTCTTCTGTGAAAATCCCTGACTTTGCAATGAAAACAAAGATAAGCGTGACAGATTAAGCAAAGGATAAACAATCTCCAATTACGATCTTTGACACTTGAATAGTGAAACAGTTAAATAAGGGGCATTATTGATCTTGTCTTTGTCGTTCACCAGTTCCATTTCAGCCTTTGTTGAGAAGGAAACCATAAAGTGGTTTGTGAGAATTTTGCAAGACTTTTCTAGTATATGTATTTTTCTCTTCAGTTCTTTCTTGACCCATGTAATATAGCGACAGTATGATTCGAAGTTAGTTAGGCATAACAGAAAGATTTCATTTCTGTGTTTGCTTGCTTGCTTTTGTATTGTTTTTTGTAATCATTTTTCATTTGTTTGAGTCAAAACTTTATTCACTCATAGAAATCGTCTATATTTGAAACATCCAGCACAAACAATGATGTGACAATCTTTTCTCCCACACCATAACCCACAAAATGTATGGGTATGTGTTTGTGCGTTTGTGTAGCTAGTAACTGATCAGAAAAGTATTGCAATAATACGACATGATTGGTTACTAAGTATTTCTGGTAAAGAAAGACAGACTCGGGACATAATTATAATCTTATACTAAAAAGAACATATCGAGATCGCATTAATTTGATCAGTTTCAGGGGATGGAGAACTCCGGTTAGGGATGTCTGACCTACTCCTGCATGTAAACTAAAATATACGTTACTATGTAGGCAAAGCCTGTTTATCTGCCATCATACATTCACTTTTGTTGCTTTATATAAACTCACATGATATGCCAGAGTCCGCGGCACACTAAAAATAAAAACAGAATTGTCAATAACATATCGATACCTGCATTATATTCAAAGAGCTTATACTATTTAAAGTGGAGAGTCGACTGATGACGTCACTCATGCTGAGGGTGGAGCCATGCCCATGAGGGAAAGACACTGAGTTAACGCTGTTCACGAGTTCATGATTTCACGAATGAACGAAATTCACACCATCGTTATCTCATGATTGCAAGTCTGTTATATTCTGTCCTTGCTTAGCTCTCGAAAGAAAAAAAATCCGTTTGTTTACAAGAAAAGATTTACTAGATCAGAATAGTGATCTACTACGTGCCTCGTAAAGGCCGCCAACCATAGCATAATAGCAACGCCTCTATGGCCATGGCGTCCAGTGTTGGCACGCAAGACACAGGGTGTTAAGGCGACGTCATCAGTCCGCTCTCCAGTAAAAAATTATAAGCTCCTTGATTATTTTTAAAAGCTTGCCAAAATACTAAAATGTGAAAGAGAACATTCTAGCCTTTTGCCGAACGTTTTCTGTTGACGAGCGCAAACTATGACTCATGCAGCAAACTAAGTTAATTGACCCAAATTGTTACATGTACAGACATGTATTATGATGTTGCCAACCATCCTCATACCAGCAGGTCTTGTTTACGCCAATCAGTAGTCAGTTTTTCTGTGCGATTTATTTCAAGATGAAATGTGAGCAACGTGTTTTTGTTTTTGTTTGTTTGTGTGTTTGTTTGTTTGTTGTTGTTGTTGTTGTTGTTGTTGTTGTTGTTGTTGTTGTTGTTGTTGTTGTTGTTGTTGT
>JBCAUA010725223.1:147-15192 GCA_038406235.1 Peronia verruculata | reverse complement strand
ACCTGCCCATCCCAGCCAACCAATGAGTCAACCAACCAACCAACCAACCAACCAACCAACCAACCAACCAACCAACCAACCAATCAATCAATCAATCAACCAACTGATCAACTGACCAACCAACAAACCAACCAACCAATCAACTAACCAATCAATCAACCAACTAACCAAGCAATCAACCAATTAGCCAAACAACTAGTCAACCAATCAGCCAAAGAAACAAACAAACGAATAGACAGATTAATCAACCAACCAAGTTTCCAACCAACAAACCAACAATCAATCAATCAAACTACCAGCCACCTACCAACTCACCAACCTACCAAGTTATCAGACACACCTCCCGGTATTCCAAGAAACAACAACCACACAGACGTGGCCTGAGTACTGAGTGCAGATTGATGGACCAGTAGATGAGGTTGACTTGTGCTGTAGAACCAATGGATGTAACAATAGACTGGATTAAAGAAGTTATCAGCAGTTCAGTGGATTGATGGATTGACAAGAGGATGGATAATTGGAATAATGACTGTTTTGACAAAAGGACACGTGGGAGCTACAGAGAGACGTTGGGAGGGAGTATAAGACATGTTAGCAAACGGATGGATTGATCAATCTATGGGTAAGGTAAGAGATAAGTGGAGGTCCTGAAAGCGATATCTGACCACGTCAGGACGAGAACAAATGCCACAAAACATAATGACAAGTAGAGCACGATGTCTGCCTGATAGAGCGAGGGTGAAGAGGGAAGAGGTTTTAGCCCATGAGCGATGGCCGCGTGAAAACGGTCTACTTTTTGGCTTATCCTTGGCTTTCGTGTTATTCCGCACGTAGACAAGTTTAAAGACACCAACAGCCAACCTGTGTCTCTTTGATAAAGGGACAAAATATCTCGCTACTGTTGTCCTTGGAGTAGTTGGTCTTTTCCTTAAGTGGCGCAATGCACCAAATACATGTAGTTTTTCCCACTTTCATCGATGCTATCGTCATCCGAATTATCTACTGCAGGAACACAAAAGGAGGAACGAATTGTTGAATTTGTGTATGTGTGTGTGTATGTGTATGTATGCTCACGCACGCGCACGGCACCCTCGCTCGTGCGCATCTCCCTGATAATCCTGATGATGCGGGGAATTTATGATCATTTAAAGTGAATGACACATAACAATAATTTTGAATGACTGAACTTATCAATGCCACGCACACAGCGATGTATAGAGGTGGAAACCAGGTTAGATGGGCTGATGAACACATTGATGTAATATTGAATGGATTAATGAAGAAATAAAAAAAAAAAAAAAAACAGAAAAATATGAGTACATGTATACAAATCAGATTGACGAAAATGTTTGACTGATGGCTTAGGTTAGGGAATTTTCTCATACACTATCTTAAAGTACGTATATAAAAAAGATAACTTGTTAACTGCGAGACCAGTTACATCTAGCAATGTATAACAACAAGAAAGGACGGAATGACGATTCATTGATAATAAAGTGTGCGTGTCGTCACAGCATCTGGAAGTTCTCATGAACAGCAAGATGATAGATTTGGTCATTCTAGATAACAGGTAGCACTTGACAAGTTGGCAAACCATAGCGAACATACAATGGAAAATAATAATGATAATAATAATAGCAATCATTATCATGACTGTCTCAACAAGTGGACGTTAACCTTGTCAAATTTTCCATCATCCTGAACTTCATCTAGGCCACGCTGGGGCACATGAATGATGCACAGAAACATTTATCTCACGATATCCTGCAGTCACATGTCGTAAAAAAAAAAGTACGTAACTGACTGCTCCATTTTTTTTAAACACTGAACAATAATTAGGTCTAATCTCCAGATAAAACCAACCAACATCTTGACACTTTTGTCCTCTGGGATAGGAGATGTTGGTCCGTTTCTCCACGATGGCCTGATGCATTTGGGTGTGGAGGGGGATGGGGTGAGTGGGTGGGGAGCGGATCAGATGCACCAGGGAACCAGATATTCTATAAACCCAGCGTTAACTCTAGTTCTCCCACATACATAAACGTCTTCATCGTTCACTTTCAATCTTCACATCGTTCAGGCTGTAGGTTGGATAAACTGGTGGATAAGGGAGGGTGGATAATTCAGTGATAGATGAATAGGTGGGGGAAAAGTAGTGATGGATGGATGGATGGATGGATGGATAGATGGATGGATGGATAGATGGATAGATGGATAGATGGGTGGATGGATGGATGGATGGATAGATAGATGGATGGTTGGATGGATAGATGGATGGATGGATGGATTAATGGATAGATGGGTGGATGGAATGATGGATGGATGGATGGATAGATGGATGGATGGATAGATGGATGGATGGATGGATGGATGGACTACGGAAGGGAGGAAAGATGGACAGATGTATAAACATGTATAAAAAGCATAATAGAGAGAGAAATTAAAATGAACAGTTTGAATTAGTATAAAGATATGCTGATTTTTCTCTCTGTCCTTGAGAGAGTGAAGCAAAGGCAAACACTTTCCATTCCTGTTTTATCTTCCGCCGCTCCTTTCTTCCAACCTTCTCCTCTCTCTTCTTCCCTCCTCATTTTTGACTTGATATCTGCTATCTGAGAGAACAACGAGTGAGGTTTGACTCGGGTATCAGATAGAAAACTGCAGGACAAAGTTCGACCTGTGGAGTTTCAAACTACAAACTGGCATAAACAGCTGTGTTATCTGAAACCTGTAGTGGATGGAAAACTCCGTCTTTTTCTTCCCCCCCCCAAAAAAAACTGAGGCACAGAAAGGTCCCAGATGTTGGTTGAGATAAAAGGACAAAGTTTGAAGCCGGACATGTCGTCAAACAATAACTTATTCGTCAGGCTACAGCTGTGACAGCAGTAGGCTGGTTTTGGCTCTCCGAAAGGGATTGATTGTGGAGTGAAGCGAAGGGGGTGGGGGTGTGGGCGAGACTCGGCGACAGTCCAGCTCTGGCAGAGATAACTCAGACTTCAGTACTGCAGTGCTCAGTAAAGCACATCTGTAGCTAAACAATCAAATAATATACATATATTGTTCTCGTGGGACTGAAGTTCAATATCGGTCCAGTTCGACCAAACAAGAGAACAGTAGACAGCTAAACGAGACCCATGTAGTTGGGTGAATAAATGCAAGTAAATTATAATGTGTCCTGGTGTGTGGACAAATGGTTTGAAGATTGATAAAGTGACACTAATGGACACTACAAAATAATGATAAGTGCACAGATATTCAACAATAACGGGAAGGACATGAAATAAAAGGAATATGTATAGGACGGAATAAAAGAATAAATAAACGAACGAACAAATGAATGAATGAATCATGAATGAATGAATCAATCAATCAATCAATCAATCTATCTATCAACCAACCAATCAATCAATCAATCAATCAATCAATCAACCAATCAGTCAATCTATCAAATAATCAATCAATATCGGTCATTTATGAATGCAGATGGACAAAGATTTGATTAACAGATGGATGAATGGACAGAAGAAAGAACTGGCGGAGGGAGCTGTGAGCAAAAGCGACCACGATGAACACATTCATGAGTTTGGTCGTCTCTGAGGTTGTTTAACTTTGTTATTCTAAAACGAAACTGATATGTTTCGACTTTGTAATTGTAACAATGACCGCCTTGATCTAGCGCTGCATAAAGTCAAATAGGCGGAAGTTACGCCCATTTGCTGGCACTGCGCATGTCTTTATCTCTGTGCCGAAGTGTAACCAAGTCCGAGTTACTGAGACTCGTTCGGTTTAAACGGTGTAGGAAAATCTGGATGATAATTATTTGACCCTAATTAGCACGCACTTGCATTTTTGAAAATTATCTTTAGGCAAATGTACAGCGGCCTGTGTAGTTTGCAGGTCAGAGTTCGATAGCAACACCAGGTCAAAGATTTTGTCAGGAAGACTGAGTTGATCTTTCTAATTTTGTGAAAAGTTAATGAAAAAAAAAAGAGAGCGGGGGGGGGGGGGGATGTCAGCAAAGAAAAAGGTAACATTTGTTCATTGAGGCCAGTAGGATTTCTGGGAGAGGAGGAGGAGGGCATAGATGTAAAGTCTGGATTGAGTGAGAGTGAAGTGAAGGAGAAGATGAAAGGAGAGGGAAGAAAGGAAGGGGGAGGGGGGGGGTTCTTTTCTTTATTGACCCTAAAGGCAGGATAAAATTTGCGGGCAGGGAATAAAAAAAGAGGGAAGATTCATATCGCCACATTGCCGCAATAGCCCCTAACTTTAAAAAAAAAAAAAGATTAAAAAATTGAGAACAAATAAATCGACAAAGAAATCCTTACTGTTCCTGCACGGCATGATGAACCTGACCCACTATGTGAGGGTTAATCTGATTTTAGGTATCATACACTTATTATCTCTGCCTGCATTGGACAAAAAACTTGCACAAAATGTCGATTCACTTAGGTCAAGGCCGCATGGAGATTTGGTGATGATAAAACACCGCCTCCCCCTGCAGAAGTAGATTGCAGTTCTGACACTCCAGTGAGCGACCTGCGCTAGACTCAGCTACCACAGACAAAAGCTGAACATTTTCACTTTTGAAGCCAAAAGCATTACGGTGACAGCGTCATAAACAGTAAGTACACTCACAGTTGGCATGGGTTAAATGTCCATCATTTTCTGATATAAAATTAACCTGATCTCTTTGGTTATTTATTTGTTGCTCCTGTTTCATAGAGTTTACTTTCTTAACATAATAACTGTACTCGTTGAGCGATCTCGGATGGTCTGGTAAGATTAATAAAACAGTTTACTTGTTTGATAGAAGACAATTTAAAAGATGCAAGTATGCAATTAAACAAAGAGTGCCAATTCGTATTCTCTGAGATTGAGCTGAATCACTGCCCATTTGAACATGACTATTAAAAGCAGATTTGATCCTGTTCTCTGAATAGGCCGATAGGCTTATCTAAAAGCATTATGTTAAGTTTAAGTTAAATATCTAGTGTAATGGTTAAAGTTTCCCATTCTGACACTCCTGATTTAATAGTCATGTTTAAACAGAACGTTGCATTTGTGTTTTTTAATAGGCTACTATGAGATTTATAACAAATTTGTGGCAAGTGAATTTTTGTAGGCAAAGTAGTTGCTGGTATTGATTTTCGGTAATTGTGAACTTTATGGGTCGTGCAAACCACATTTTATGAATGAAAGGGTGGGTAGCTGCAGTCTGTGCTGAAAATGGGAAACTAAAGTTCACAATTACCAATTTTTCAAATTTTTCATAAAATCAGCATGACGGGAACAGATCTAGATCTACTTAATTTTTAATTCAGGAAGTACATGTTCAGAAGTTCCAAGATGCACATTCTGAATTTTCTTACAATTTCTTTACGAAAATATATTTATGAGGCCAGACAACTGTCACAAACATTAAACTGATGATATAATTTAGAGTATGATAATCTGATGTTAACTGCTGAGTTTGAAACAAAACATTTTTAAATAAAATGAGGGTAATTTGTGGAAATTATACATCTCATTTTTCATTGCAATCGAGCACACAGGGTCCCACAAACATTTGTGAAATTGCTGTTTTTATTATTATTATTATTATTTATGGAAATTGTCTGATAATATGGACATAAACATACATGTTCAACCATCGCCCCTTTCTTCAAGATCCGAAATAATGAAGAAACATAAAGACCTTGCTGGTCAGTTCCAGTTGGTTTGGATGTGGTTATCATCTTAAAGGGTGTTCCAGCTATCGACAACCCCCCCCCCCCCCGAACTCTGTCATCCGGATGAGAGATAGGAATTTTAACTCTCATAGTTTCTTAAATGTTTTACTGAAGTGGATACAGCAAATATCATTGACTCTAATGAAATTGTAAATTGGTTGTACTGAAAACTGCATTAATGCTCATATTTTGCAGCTTGCCAGAAAAGGTGCATGCATACACGTTCATCACATTCGTGATTTGTTTGAAAAGTTGCTTAAAGCGTTTCATTGGTAACTTGTTTGAAAAGTTGCATCATGGCTCCCATACCTATATTTCAATGCTTACTGGAAAAATTGCGTTATAGATCTTATTTCACAACTTGTGGGGAAAGCATGTGATTCTCTTAATTTACAAACTGTGGACGCTGTGCCATTACTGTTAATGTACCTATCAAGGAACTTGTAACAAATTCTGTGTTACAGCTCTTACTTACAGCTTTTCCAGAGAACTACATCACTGCACATTTCGCAACTTGTTGAAAAACAGAGTCTAGACTGGGACTAATTTATTTTATCTCATCAGCCATCAGACTTTCTGGTGTAATATAAAAACTGAGTTTTTCCCGCCGCTAGCCAGTTTGCCAGACATGCTTATCATTGATATCATGTGCCTTTGTATCTTATTTATCAATTTTGGCTATAAAATCTAAATATATTTTTGTCTATTTTAAGAAAGAACTGCCTCTAGTGAATATTACTTTTATTTTTACTTGTACCTGTATGATACATGCCAAATAATAATTTGTTTGGTATTTACTAGTTTGTGTCATGATTTAAATGATCTTTACAAAATCATGGTGCTGTTTTCTATGATATTGTAGTGAAAATAAGCCACTTGCTGAAATGTTTAAATATATTGTCCTATTATAATTGATGTATTAAGATCTAGCTAATTGCTTGTTAGTGGTGTCTCACGGCTGTAATTTGGAAATCTCAGATGATACCGCTGACACCATTGTTTGATGAGATAGAGAGACAAGCCCAGTGAGGCTTACCTTGGTAAGGTAATGATTGCTTCCAATTTTATGGTAGGAAACAATCGTCAGGAACAGAGGCGTAAATTGCCCTTCCTCCTCTCCTTTGATTCTTCAGTGGAACTTAAGCCTTGTAGTCTTTGCAGTCACGATCACTCCAAGCAATGTTACCGTTTATAGTCTGGCTAATGGTGGGCACCCGCGGTTCTTCATTTACAAATCTGTTCCTGACAATTTTTATAAACTTGGAAACAATCGTCATCTTATCAAGGTAAGCTTTCCATGTTTCTTTAAATATCAAAAGTCTTTTTCATCTTTCAGCTATTTTTCTACATCAAGATGGCTGCCAAGGATTTGCGTAAAGATAATTTGAAAACACAGTTAGATCGTCTGAATGAGGCACAGAAAACAGTCGGCAAATTCATAGCTGAATACGTGGAGGAGGTATGAAATGTGTGAATTGAATGTTATTCATTTGATTTCAATGTATATTCTTTTTCATGTTTTTTTTTTAATGTGTTTTGTTTTCTTTCATTATTTGTATGATTTTCAGCTTATTGTTTTGTTTTGTTTTTCTCAGGGAATGACTCCCTAATTTTAACTAACTATGAATGAAACGATGACTTAGAGTTTGTTTTGGTGAAAATGTCAACTTGCAGGTGACCAGAGCTGGGCAGTTGTGGCTGGAGAGCCAAGGAACTGATATATCAGCCTATGACAATGTGAAAGGACAAGTTGAGACATCTTTTCACCTGCTTGAGAAAATAGCAGACCAGATTGAAGGTAAATATTGTCAGCTGTGAGTCTTGTCATTATAGATGCTGTCATGTGGTCTTAATTCTTTTATAGTCTTTCCACAGATATTTGGACTTTCTTTGTTTTATCTCAATAGTTTTGTTCCTAATGGTTGGATTGTTTCAGATTTTGCCTGGCTCGCTGAACTATTTTGTCAAAACTGAAAATCATTTTTTTTTTTTGAAATGCATGATTTTTTTTTTTTTTTTTTCATAAAACCTTGATATAAAACCAATCACATATAAGTTGCAGTACTTTGACATTGTAAGGATTTGCAGTGGAAAATGTCAGCAGAGTCTCATTAAAAAAAAAAAAAAAACTCATAGGATAAATCTTTAAACGTTATTCATAAATTCATTAATGGGTAATTAAACAAATCACCTAGTCAGCCTTGATAGTTAGTAGGAGTCAATTCTTATGGCAAGGAAGTCTTATCTTTTTCATAGATGGTAGTTAATGGTCAAATTTGATGTGAGGGAATATTTTCATAAGCTGTCATTCATTTTTTTATTTTCCTCTCAGATTCATCAAACACAAATAAAATCATGGATGATTTTCTGAAATATGGAAATTATCATCAATGGTCTAAAATTTCATCCATTTGAGATAAAAGGAGGTCATGCATAAGAATGTTGGTGTCATGATTTAGCGCTCATTACAACCCAAACCTTTCGTTATTAATTTCTCATTTGTATTACATGGAAAGTATATTGAAGTCCAGAATTTTATTCATTGCTTTCTCCAGCCACACATACTGCTATAAAATCTCATGAACGCACACATACACAAACCCACTTTTGCTTGGATCATGGACGTTTCGATTTTTAGTCTTTTATCAAATTAAATTTGTGGGCAGTACAACATTTGCAGCATCATCAGTCAATTCCTCAATCTTCTCTAATGTGTCTTTGCTTTTGTCTAAAGATTTTAATCTCGTTCACTAGTCTTTCTGATAATTTGCTGGTAACTTTCAGTTTGCTTTTTGTCCTTTTTAATGCCATTAAATATTTGCCAGAGCATTCTCTCAATAATGTCCGGAACATTTTCCTCATTATTTGTCAGTGTCTTCGCACATACTTTCGAGATTGAATAATTTTATTTTAAAGACGCCTAACAACATGTGAAGAGATGGAGAAGTGACATGGGTAATTGGCATACAAGTCATGGTTTTCTGATGACATTATTATGACATTTCTGATTCAGCCATTTCACTGCTTACAACTGTATGAGAGCTTGCTGTTCCACAGTTATCATCTGTGCTCTCTGTTTGAGGAGTTAGTACATTAAAACTATATTAGTGAGTGTAGACAATGGCTAGAGGTTCTGAAATGAAAGTTTAGCAAAGTATCTGTGACTGGTAGATGTATGTAGTTATGTCTGCTTTTCTTGTCCATCATTGTCTGTCTTCACTAATGATTTTTCCTTTTCTGCAGCTCCTTGGTCAAAGTTAACATCTGCCCCTTCCACTTTACAATCCCCTCAAGACAAAAATAATTTAAAATAAAATTAAAAATAATCTTCACACACATGCGGACGTATGCGTGTGCACACATACACACACATGTACTGCATGTACTCTGAAAAGGAAAACAAGGTCAGGATGAATGAAAATATCATTGGCGACAAAGATCAGAGGTCATGGTCATATATTGACTAGTTTATCCAGGTACATTACTGATATGTCTGTCATTACTGGTTTGCCATGTTTGCTTTGACTCGCACCGTTTCAGGTGTCCGCACAAATTGACACATTCTATTTTTTTTTTTAACAGCACCACCTACATCCAGAGTAAAGACAGGAAGTGCCAAAATGCGAGGTGAGATGTGTGCATGTGTGTGTATGACATAGTTATGTGGGTAGGTGTGTGTGATATATTTGATGGAATAATATTCATCTTCTGTGTTTCATCACAAGGATTATACAAGCAGTTTGCTTCACAGTAATCCACATGATAAAAAACAACAGAATGAAGCTGTGAATTTATCGGAATAAGGATTGTAACACTTTGTCTAGTGGCCCTCAGTCTCAGTCTCGATCTGTGGGGTTATAGAACTACAATTATGACAATTAATACAATAAAATACATGTAACATCCCATTATTTGAGACAGCTTGCCCTATCTACAAAAGGTCATTGCCATTGTCTGAGAAGATGCATTGGGACCAAGGATACCTATAGCAAAAAGACAGGAATGGTGAGGTTGTTTGCTTTGTTATACCTAAGGCTTCGGCATTAGTCTGGACATGACTCACAGATGAAGGACTCATAGACTTCCAGAGAACTTTCTTTATTGAGAACTTCTTACTGGCACTAGACCCGGCTGAGACAAGTGAAATCTACCGCATATTTGTATGTCCTGTTGAAATTCTGGACTTCAAGTATGAAGTAGGTTAGAAAACTGGTCTGTACACCATTAGGGGTAGACTATTTTAACTGGAATCCTTTTTCACAAAATTTTACTGTCACTGATAGTTCTGCTTTGTATGTTGGATGATTATAGGTATGCTTCTTGTATCAACATGAAGGAAGTTGAAAGCACTTTTATATATATACATATATATACATATAATGGTTTGATGGCTTTTTGTGGTTATGTGGAGAACTATGCTCATGTCATTGTTTATGGAAATAAATATCACATCATAAAAAGCACACATGCGAGAAAGCAATGCAGGGGAAAAAATAAGTTTTCAAGTTTTCTCAGCAGAATAATATTTTTGCTCAGTTTATTCAAAACTGTACAAGAAATGACAAATTTCAGCAAAATCCGAACAAAAATTAATTTTTGAAGTTTTTTAGAAAACACATGGAGGCAGTAGAAAATGGCAAATAATTTAATACAAAAACCTTCAAAAGTTTACAATACATTAGTGAAATGAAACCATCAATGGTCATACATAAATTTTGCTTTTTTGAATTGAAATTAACCTATTAAGAGCACTTGAACTGAAAAGTTAAATTCTTCGAAATTCCAGTAGGCACCATTTTTCATGGAAAAAAAGTAAATTTACATTGCAAGTGGCACATTGTGATTTCATTTTATATTGAATATGCTACTTGTCATAACACAGTTTACAATTTCTTTTTGGAGTGACCAGGACAGGCACACTAGTTGTTTGTACTGTTGTTTTCTTTTGTTTGTTTTTTTTTTTACTGCTCATGACATAGACAGGATTTGTTTATTCATGTCAACATTTCCCAGTTTGCTGAATCAGCTTTTATATGTAATCCATTTATAAATAAGGATTTCTGTTATATAGTTTCTTTATGTCTGGGTGTTATTTTCTCAACAATTGGAAAAAAAAAAAAAAAGAATAAAAGCAATAATTCTTGCAATATCAAAAACAAATTCAGAATGCTCTAGTTCTTACTTTCCTCTAGATTGTTGTAATTATGAATCAGCGGTGGATGGTAGTGACCAACTCTATTACGTCCCTTTGCCAGAAGACAGAGGTGTTGAACAAGCAGTGTAAAGAAGAAAAAAAATATTTTGTGCCTTTGCTTGAAATATGAAATGTGACCTGATGAAATCAGATACTCATCAAACCCAGCAGACCAGAGAAATCAGGTATTTGACAATCAAGAGTAATTTTTAACGCAATTTTTTTTCTTCACCATCCCCTTGTATATCAATCTAAAAATGCATTTCAGAGTCAATTTGCTGAAATAGATCGAGTAAAGGCCCAGAAATTGTAATTTAGAGGCATGGCTTAACAAGTACGAATGAGGATTTACAAAAGTAATTGGCCATTTTCTCACTAAACCTAGGTCACCCCCCATCATCTTTACTTGCCCATATCTTAAGTTCTGGTTACGGTAGAACAGAACTTTTTATCACACACAGAGAGGGAAATGAATAATCCTCACAGTGGTATCAATAACTCCATAGGTTCAAAATTTGACAAGAGCCTGATTTCATCGTGTCGCATCTCGTATATGCCATGAAAATCTTCCCAGACTTCTGGTGTAAAGTAAAGTGTTTCCTCCTCATTGTTATAATTTTATCATTTTTTTTTTTGGCGATCAGTCTCTGAAATGAATGAAGTGAGGGTTTTTATCTTCTTTGCACTGCTTTGCTGGACACCTCTTTGGCACCTAACAAAGGGAAGTAACAGGGCTGGGCATTATAGTCTCCCCTTGAGCAATGTTGTCAAACTCTCCCATATATAGGAGCTGCAATCATCAACTGCATTAGGATGTCCCATAATTTATCCATAAAACTAACTACATGTATCAATTTTGATTCTTTGTTTTATATATTTTACAGCTTTTTAGTAAATAAATGCTTTTCTTTCCTTTTTTTTTGTTTTTGTTTTAATGAACTCCATTGGGAAATTTTTTTTTCTCCATTGCACACAGTTTATGTCTCCTATAGTCCACTTTGACAATTTCTTGAATCTGATAAACATAATATTTCAGTAATACTATAAATTATAAGATTGTAAAACAAGTCTGTCTGATAATAAATAGTTGCTGACTCAAAAAATATCAGCATGCAATATTACACATACCTAGGATGTTGTTCTAGTGAAAATAAAACTAGATTTACGTAACAACTGCACATAGAGCTCAAAATAAAATAATTCTAGCCAGTGTTGTTATGTATAAACAACTCCTTGACGACTATCACTGCACAATAATTAATATGTGACAAAAATCTTTTTCATAACATATAGTGAATGATGGCTGCTATTGAAAGTAAACCTAAATCTGGGTGTATCAGTGACAAGTGTGAGAAAACAATAGAACCATTAGCTGACTGTGTTTCAAGAGTTGCTGGATAATATTTTGGAAGATCTGTGCGCGGCATGTAACGTTCACTGAAATGGAAAATGGTCATTAAGGCAGAAATGGGTTGATATAATAAAGGGTCACTTCCTCATTGTTTAGTTTTAATTCACCATTTATAGTCATGTTTTAGGCATTCACAACAGAACTCAAACAGGCTGCAGAAATTGTTTCTTTTGTGAGCTTTAAAATGCAGCAAAATGATCATTTCTCTCAGAATAATGTCTCAATGTGTTTGGTTTTGGTATGACAAAAAAAAACATAGAAATTGTTGAAAAAAATTGTTACAATGGAAATGGTGCCGTATCGGATATTCAGTCTTGCTACATTGTAATTGTTTACGAGCAAAGTTTTTGAGCTTGTGTACAGCTTGTCTTATTGTTCATAGGAGGAAGAGAAGTGTTGGATTTTGCTCACCTAACAAAAATAGAGAGTAAGAGTCTGTTAACTAATGCTCACGCCCTGCTTTGTAAAGCCAGAAATGTGTCTATTAATAGCATCATGTGAAGATTTTATTTTTATGTGGGGGGTGTAGGGGTGGGGATGGGGAGCTTGTTTTCATAACTATTGAAAGTTGCATCAAATGTGGTTGTTACCAAGAGAACAGCAATGCCACACTTAAGTGAAGATAAATAGAATGAAGCGTTGGGAATGATGCAGGGTAATTCAATGAGGTCTGCTGGTGCCTGGGTATTCAATATGGGCCAACATAAACTTAGGCCTACAGTACAATTTTGTTTTTACTCTGTTTTTAGCCAAAAAAAAATAGGACAGCTTCAGTTTTAGGTGCGTGCCCAGTTCCATGAGAATAATTTTTACAGGTAGAAAATTGGAAAGTTTGCACGGAAAGCAATGTCTCTGTCTACTCTTCATGTAATTTTAACTGCTAAGGTTTCTTTTGTGTGTGTGATGTATAGACAGGAGCTTCAAAAATAATTTTACCCTTACCCGAGAAAGTTGGACACTGTGCTTTCTACTCCAGAAGCCAGGGAGCTATTGAGGTACAAGAAATGAAACTGCGGGTTCTGATCTTGAGTTTTACCCATCTCCCAGTGGGATTTGAATTTTGAATCCGCAATGTACTTTTTTCTGCCAAGAAGCTTGGGAGGGTGAACATAATACAAAGTTCAAGACTGCTATAGGAGGGCTCTTCATTTGAGGGAGCTCGTAAAAAGTAAAAGACTTTCTGTGAGACTCACTCAGATCAGTGGACATATTAAACTTTGAAAATTGAAGACATTTGGTATCATTGCAAGAATTCCTGCCAAGTGTAGCCGTCTCCCAGCCTGACCAATGCCTAGTGGTGATGAGCCTGGTATTTCCCTGGAACACCATGATGGGCATGGCATTGCCTATATAAGTGTATGTATTAGCCATATGGCAAACAGTGTGCGATGGTATGGGGAGATGTTAGTGCAGATCAACTGTCCTCAGTTGGTAATACTGAACGGAAACCCCAGCACCCAGGGATACATCAACAAAGTGTTCTAATCCCACCTCATTTCATTTCTATAGCAACATGGATACAGATGTCACATGATAGTCCAGCAGAACAATACACTCTGATATAGAGTGTGGATCATGCAAAATGGTCTATAAGCAATGTCTAAACGCAATGCTTAATGAGCTCACTGATCTGTAAGTTGTCATTAGACTTGAACGTTATTGAGCATCTGTGGGATAAGGGCAATCACACTGTTAACTGACAATTGATAACTGACCTGCTGAATTGGAAATTAATTAAAGACACATTTTTTTTTTTAAATTTTCAAAATTCATGCTATGTTGTCTTGCAAACTGGATCGTATGGCTTTAGCATTGCCTAAATATCAGAAAAATAATTGTGTTGATGCAAAATCTTTTTTTGGACCTTTGCCAAAACTATTATCTTCTGACACTTCTCTTTTTGTATTTTACACGTAAAATGTAGCATGCAATTTCTACACAAGCACATTTTGAATACATAAAGATTTGTTGGTACATGTATTTGTGAAAATTGTGTAATCCATTTTGTGTGTGTGTGTGTGTGAAATTAATGTGTGTGTTTTTATTTTCTTATATCACATCTATAATGTTTATGATAAAAATTGTAAAATATAAACTTATCATACTGGTCCCTTAGAAAACTTGATAAAATTGTCTTTTCATTATAATAAACATTACACAAATTATGAATAATTTATTCTGTGTTGGATATATGAATGTAAAAATATATAGTTCATTTCAGATATAGCAGCAACAGTTGGCCAATTCATGTGCACGGATTCGCTATTTCCATGAAAATAATCAATATAGGACAAATAGTTGTTTTTTGTCATTATAAATTGTTTTATGGTTTGCTTGAACAGATATGGTACGCATTAACAAAACTTTTGTTTAATAAATTTGCTTTCTGCTACACTGTCTCATGACAGCAATTTGTGATATTCCCAGGTATCTTTGAAACACTGAAATCATTGTTCAAAGGTTCCAAAGCTGAGGCTAGTGCACAAGTCAGGTAAGTTCACTTAAAAATTCTGACAGAAAACTACAGTCAGTATATGGATAAACACAGTAAATCTACCACAGAGGATGATAGGCAAACAATAGTCAGTGTGCATACAGGATGTTAGACATAGTCAATGTACCATACAGGGTGTCAGACATAGTCAATGTACCATACAGGGTGTCAGACATAGTCAATGTACCATACAGGGTGTCAGACATAGTCAATGTAC
>JBCAUA010725112.1:0-15193 GCA_038406235.1 Peronia verruculata | reverse complement strand
AGCCAATCACAAGTGCTGTCCCACGTGTTGTCAAACAAAGAAATGGTTACGGGTTAGTCAACAACATGGCCTGATTATGTAGTCATACATCAAGCATCACTTCCACTCCTTTGTCTACCTGTTCCCTCCACCCCCTTCCCAGTAAAATTACTGCACATCTAGCACTGTCCGTTTCTCTCCAGTGGACAGTATGATGTGGAATTATACCATAAGTACTCTGGTGTCTTGGTCCGACACCGGACTCTTAGACGGATTTTTTTATTTAGGAGCACCCAGAGCCGGTTCTTAGAGGGGTAAATTATAGAGGAAAAATTCCGTTTCTCAGCAGAGGCGGGTTCTTAGGTGGACCGGACTCTTAGGAGGAGACCACTGTACTTTCTTTGACATACTGATCACATTAAAAAAAAAAAAGCAAATATAAAATTCACTTGTGATCAGGCAGGCAAGGAAAATGTACCCAGTTCTCGATACAAAAAGAGAATTGCTCCACAAGACATATTACCAGAGTAAATAAATACAAATAACGTATCACCAGTGTCTGAAATGGGACTGTTTGCTGGCAACTAAAGACAAACTGGAGAAACAAGATAACTCCACTTGCAGTACAAAATAAGTTACGAGACAACAGGAAGATTACAATGGACATAGCTCATTTAAGTTCAAATTTCCTACCTTGCCAAACCATCCTGATCCCAGTTCATTCACATAAGTAACATTTTCTCGAGGAAATGACCGCTGAACACCTGAAAAGTGAAGAAAATATACTCATCTTTGCTAACAGTTGTCAAGAGTTCTTACACCAAGTTTACAAACTGATAAGCTAAAAACTCCTACAACATAAACTATAAAACTAAAAACATTGAAAACCTGCAATGTTGAATAGACAAACATATACTGCCATGATAATTGATACTTTTCTCTTCTACTGAATTTTTCCTAAACTTAGATTAGCAAACATATTTTCCTTAACTCAATTGTAAAACAATATTTCAAAAATTGAGAAGGATTTCATTTTATTAAATACTGTTGCCTGTCATTAAAAAAAGTAAAACTTTATCAAATAGGAGCAGATAATTTCTTCAGAATGTATTATGTTCAAACTACTGAATAAAAATTACGATATGCATAAGGGACTGAAAAAAACAACAACCAACAAACAAAACAAAACACACAAACATAGATCAATATCACTGTCTCTCCACCTCCATCTCTATATGTTGAATCACAGTTAACATATCTACATGATAACTTCTTATCTCAACTAATAAATTTAAATCTAGCCCAATATCGACAAACGGGTTATTGGAAGCTATGCTATTTAAAAACTCACAAGCAAAAGATTCCCTCAAAAATTTGAAAAAAAAAAAAAAAACGGAAAACATGAAATTATGAAAGATACAAAAAATAAAAATACAAACATCAAATATATACCTTGCAAAATGGAAAAAAAAGAAGCAATTTCATATGATAGAATAAATCAGTAAGTCACTAAGACTCCACGAAATAATCTTATATATCTGAAGTTTACTGACCTTTATGAAAAAGAATGGGTTTTTTTTTATTTGAAGTTGAACAGCTAGAATGGCATCACCATCAGAGTTTGACAACAAGTGAGCAATTTAACAAAGAAGAAGAAACAACTCAACATTACAGCAAAAGCTACTTATTATATTAGCTTATATATTATTAATTTCTTTTAAGGAAAAATGAACAAAAATTACAAATGAGCTCCTTAGGTATAAAACTGTCAAACTTATCATGAACAGAAGTTTCATGATGCAAACATGCAACAATTTACAATTATTTACTGTCTGATAATTATAAAGACCTATGAGTGTAGGAGACTTGAGCTAAAGTATGTGGGCTCCAAATCACTGTGACACAGACTGAATATGCTCACATAAAAAAAAAGCTTGAACATATTACTCACTGACAAGAGAAAGAGTTGCCTCTTGCTTTCCCCTTTCTGTGCATGTTATTTTAGGTCTAAGAGGTGTAGCTGCTGCTACTTTTGATAAAATGTCAGGCAAAGGCTCAATAGTAACTTGCTCGGATGATGGCGAGCTATCTGATAAATCTGCTGAATATGCTGCATTATGCTGGGCAAGATGAGACTGTCTGCTCGTCACATTCTGTGAAAACCATACTTCGGCTTATGAAGACATGAATAACTTATGTAGCTGAAAAATGTTTCATAACAAAGATAAAGAATTACATGATAAAATCATCTCTCAAATATTTGATTTTATGGTGTCTGCCTTCTTGTTGAAGTCTCAGATCATATTTGACTCAAGGTTAGTAAAAAAGAGAAATAAAAGATTAATATTATTTTTGTGTGAAAATACACTGCAGAATACAAAGCAGGTCATAATCTTTAACATTCTCTCCAACAAGAACAAATTCAAGAACTCAACAATACACTGAAGGCTAGATAATTTATAATACACATAATCAGTTCTGTATACTAGTAATTAATAACCTGTTGTAAGAAACAGATCAGATTTTAATCAATCCACCACTTATCACATATTGTATTCAATCATGAGTAGATGATAAAAACAGTCTTGTGCCTATTTACAAAAACTGAAGTATTGGGTGGTTATGATTTTCTGTTGGCTTCTTTTGATCCTATTATGAAAGTAACATAGTAGAGATGGTCTTAGTCATGTCTGTGAATGGACTGAAACATGACAACTAGAACAAATATGAAAGAGTTTATAAAGGACTATAACTGTCAATGGTTAAACAATTTGCCTGCTCAACCTTGAAAAAGACTGAATACTATTTAAATGGGCCTCAAGGTTACATTTAGAAATCGAGATTGCCGCCTGCAGGAGGCTGAAAGATGTCATACTGACATTTATATACCTGGTCCCTACTGAGCACACAAAAATAAATTTCTTCTACAAGCAATATAAAGTACCTGAGAACAATTTTACCAGGAAATGCAAATCTAATTTAGTTCCAGAAATTAAATGACCTGAGGCCTGTTCCATGGCCATGCATTCGCAAGCTTTATTGTCTCGCTGCTCGCCAAGCACAGCAAGTGCACCCACCGAGGTGCTTACTCTTAGCAAGCAAAAATGGCGGCACCCATCAGTTCAAGACAGCCAAAGGCATTGATGATTCAGGGGGTGGTGGGCCTGATGTAGATCTAGGAGTTTCGAGTTCGGCTCTCCGTGAAAATGTTGGTTCTAGATCTAGTTCTAAGAAGGGGAAAGGGAAAATTTTGAACCTGATTTTTTGTTTTGTTTTATTGTTAATTATTATTATTGCAGTCGACTTCTTACATAGAAATGCTGACGCCTAGCTATTCCAGAACGGATTCATGATAAATCATAAATGTTTAGCACGACAACTTTGCCATTAAAAATTAGATGGAAAGTAAGTAGAAATTTCTACCTCTGCTCAAAATTTACCAAACTCCAATGAAAACTTGTTAAATAAATCCAGAAATGAGATATATTTAGCTATCTTATTGTCATGTAATAGTTTAAGTCTATATTGAACATAAATTCCAATCGCACATGAGAGGATTGCTGAGCAACCATAAACAGCTGTTTTGTGCTTGACAAGCACTCCGTTCTGTACATTGTGCTAGCCAGGCATTGTGTTTGGAGAGCACACGAAGGCAAAAATCTTGTGAGTGCTTGGATACAGAACAGATCTCTGGAAAATTGTAATTCTTACCTCAAACCTCTTTTTCTTGAAAAGGCAGTCAAGGCATCCCAATATGATGACAACAAAACACAAGGGGACCGCAACACTTACAACAATCACCAGTAAGGTCATAGTTGTAACTTAGACTGTTGAAACAAGAGAGGCAATAAATAATAAAACAATAAGGACAGGTGTAGTACTGGTGCTCCAAACCTTGACTTATTCCCTCAATAAGTTATGTACGGCTGGAAAAACAAATCTGGGAACTGAGAGACACGAAGATGAAAAAACAAAACCTTATGAAATCGTACACTCATGTGAAACAGGATACTAACCAGATCTTGGAAGGAATGCAAGACATGCCTGCTTTCACGGAAGTCAAACGTGCAGTCAACCGTGAAAGCCGATGGGACAAAAGCATGACAGTTTCAGGACATAATTTTGGACTGTAGAGTAGATCTAGATCAGTATGTGCGATGATGTGAAACAGTTAAAAATAGTTATTCTTGGTACTAACTTTGAGATAAAGGTGAAGCAACGATCAGTGAAAATATGCAGCACAATTACCTAAATCATTAGGCTGGATGTATCTGTACCCCTAATCGTTAAATTAGGGAGGCGTGTCAGGTAAACTTCGATAACAACCCATAGCGTTGTTCTTTTCTCGTCACCTGTAAGGTCAGAGGTCACGATTTAGACATCAATCCACAGTTTCGAAGAAAGTTTATATGTCCATTTTACATATTTTTAAATGAGCAAGATGATTTATTTTCCTTAGGATATGTTTTTTTGTTCTGTTTGTTTTAACAGGAGAACATAAGCTGTTCAACTCGGACTTTGCTGAATCTGCGATTTATCGCCACGTTTACGTAGCTTGTCGAGAGGAAGTGGGCTGGGACGATAGACGAATGATCCTACTGTCTGTGTAAACCACGATCATCTATCGGTAGTCTATGTTTTCTGTACCTTATCACTCGGATCGCTGTCTTGGAAATTGCTCGGAAAAATGGAGCCGATCCAAGGAAATAACTTCAACATAAGTGGTAAGTGAATTTGGTATGACGAGATTTGCTGGAGGTTGGAAACAAGGCTAGATTAGATATCTAGATCTAGATCTAGATCTAAATCTAGATCTAGATCTAGATCTAGTCTAGATCTACCTACTATCAAAATCTAAAGGAGCCTAGACTAGATCTAGATCTAGATCTCTAGATCTAAGCCTAGGCCTAGATCTAGATCTAGTCTAGATTCTTGGTCTATCATAGTACCAAGCCCAAGGCTAGATCTCCACTTACTACACTCAGAGCCCAACGGATTTTCAGGATGAATCATAACAAATTTCCATGTGATGAAAATATCCTAGTCTAGTGGAATTCAAGGTTTTATTGTACTACTGTGTGCTGTGAAATCTGTTCCCTCGTTTGTCCTGCACCTAGGGGAATCCCCTTCTGATCTTGCTAGAGTGATTAATAATAATAGGCTACCTAATTTGAATGGCTGTCCCTATTCGCAATAGTACTGCAAATAGGGTGTGGCGTCCCCTCGCCCATTCGCAGTAGTACTGCAAATAGGAAATACGCGGCGGAGCTGCTATTCACAGTACCGTGTATTTCATACTGGAGTCATGTTGATTTACGTATGAAACCTACGATTTGCACAGCGTTTGCTATCATTATTAGCAAGATGAACTTAAAAATCAATCATTGGACCTATATTTATTGCAGTCATGTGACAATATCTAATTTCATAAGATTTAGAATCTGATCATGAGGTCCATAGGACTAAGGTCTGTCTCATAAGATCTAGATGTAGATCTGAGATCCCTCCATTCCACATCTCCTTCAACTAGATATCTAGATCTAGATCTACATCCTCAAAAAAAAAAATGACAGAAAATTAGAAAGACTGCATCTTAAAGTACACGAACGTACACATGATCAAGGAATACAAAAAAGAAAAGAAAAGTACCATGGGTTGGAGATCTGCCTTCCATTCTAGGGCTAACACACTAGATCTAGAGCTAGATATACATCGTGGATCTAGTAGACTGAAAACGTCTTGAACTACCCCCTAAAAAAGTACAGAAATGTAACAAAAAAGAGGTCAAATACACAAATAGTAGATTTAGATCTAATATAAAAATAGTAAAAAAAAAAAAAAAAAATTCTTCCACGATTCGAACCTCCTACTCCCGAAGTGGTCATAAGATTGTCACAACAGGCACTTAACCATTCTGCCACGGAGAAACTATTATACTGAGAAAATTTAAGTAGATGTGTTATAATATTAAAGGCACTAATGACACCGCTTGTCAATGACTTTGTTGTTGTTGTTGTTTTGTGTGTATCAATGATCCATTTAAGTTTAATGTGCATCAATATTGACTTATTATGAAGTTCTACGAGGAATCACGTCAGAATGCTCTCGGAATATGATACTACAGTCAATGCGGGAAAAAAAATTGCCGATTTTAGCCCTGATTGGGGATTATGATCAATCAATTCTAAAAATTATTTATTGTTATCATTTTTGTTTTTTATTTTCTGTTATTATCACTGACTACTGCAAATAGGCACTCCGAATTTGAATACAGGAACGGGATTTCGCGAGAGTTAGGCTGAGTAGTCAAAAATAGAGGCGCGGATTTTGCAGCACAAAGTATAAATCATGCCTTACATCTAGAGCCTAGATCTAATCTAGATCTAGACAGTATATAAATCTGTTATAAATCTCTCGGTGATGATAACATCCCAACTCTGAAATTGTTGTTATTCAGACCCAGGTCCCCATAGAATATTTTTGCTGTACGGACTGGACTATTTTTAGAACACCCCAGTGGACCCGGACCATGGACCCTGAGCTATTTTAAGAACGGATCTGGGTCCCCATAGAATATTTTTGTTATACAGACACAGAGCTATTTTTAGAACACCCCCGTTTTAGTGTTACCTTGTAATTACGTTGCCTGGATCTGTTTAGTGTCCATTTGCTATCCAGACCCTGGCTTACTATCTGGTCATGTGTTCTCTAATTCTACTTACTGACTTGCTACTGGGACATGTGCTTTCTAAATATAGGTATATTGGCTTGCTACCCCAACTCAAGTAATGGATCTAGATCTAGTAATTGGTAGATCAATCGGCTTCCGATGCCAACAGGGTGTCCCTTTGTTACTGTTTTACTAACGGGACACGGATCATCTTAGTGTATGAGCGATAGATCTAATAGAACGGTATATTATCCTAGTGGGACCCGTTTTTGTCATGTCAAGCACAGTGAGAGAAAACAGACCAAATATCAATAGAAATATTGTGATTGAAGTAGAAATTTCAGTTACAACTTTTACATTGGGAAGGTGTATCATTCATAGTTCCTGACACAGTGTTTTGCAGTCCAAGTGAGCCGTTATGTTTACCCTCTCAGCCTTCGCCTGAATGGGGTCAGATCCGAGGTAAATGAGAAGCTGGTCACTGGTTGGGACCAGATTTCGCCATGAGTTTGATAATTCGGAGGGTCATTTTTCAGGGCTTTGTCCATGGTGTTATTGTTGAAAATTTATATAAATCACACAGGAGAGACTCTTGGGGAACTCCAATACTTTAAAACCTCAACTTTATTGGAAAAACTCTGAAACCGGGACAGCAAAAAAAAAAAAAAAAAATTGAAAAAACAAAAACAAAACATGTTTTTCACTGGATAGTTGGCCTATCATTCAAACTTACGAAAAAAAAAAAATGAAAATTGTTAGCAATGCTCATTTGGTTTGATATAGAAAAGGGGAGAATTGGGGCAGAATTCCTTTCTATTTTTAGGTGTTTGTTGTCTGCTGCATTTCAACTAGCGATGTCAGCATGAAAGAAATTAAAACTGTCATCATCTTAAGCTTCTTCTGATAATTTCATCAGAAATCAAAAAGTAATAATGAAAAAGCCATTTTTTGCGGGTCTGGTTGTTATTCTTACCTTAGAAAGTGATTTAGAAGGGGAAAAAAAAAAAACCTCACAAAAAAGCACAACACTGTTCGTGGGACATCTCCTAGAAAATAAAACAAGACAAGTCATGCATGCACGATCACAAAACCACCGAGGTAAACACAGAAACACACAAGGCTGTGAAAACTGGTCCCTAGTGAAAACTTGTCCCTTGAGGATATATGCTTGCTTAAGACAATGCACAATGGCTCTTTGCCTAATTATAAATCTAACAATTACACTGTATTAAGTTAAAAATTGTATCTCTATCTGAGTCATCCTGAGAAAAAAAAAAAATCTTTCAAGATAGAATCTAGATCTAGTGCTTTCTTTCCAGGCAGGGGCCATCAGGTTATCTAAATATTGTTTACAAGGGGCACTGTGATCCTGGGTCCACGCAGGGTTCTAAAAATAGTCGGGGTCTGTATAGCAAAAATACTCTATGGGGACCCAGGTCCGTTTTAAAAATAGCCCTGGGTCCATGGTCCTGGGTCCACGCAGGACGTTCTAAAATAGTCTGGATCCGTGTAGTAGAAATATTCTATGCGGACTCGGGTCCCTAAAGCCACTTCGTGTTTAAAAACTTTCAGTAGATTTGTCACATTGTAGGGTAAGGCCAGTAGTCCGTAGGTAGGCCTGTTATTCAGACAGTAAGATGATTGAATTTTCTATGTTCCAAGGGATATTGATTAAAGTAGCATAGATCTATATCTACATTTATACTCACTAGTAAATTTAAATATTTGTCTTGTTTTAAAAATTATGTAGGCATGTTTGTTTGTTTCCTTGTGTACACTAATTTCCCTGTCATAAGATGTTTGGGACAAAACTCGTTTGAATTCGGCACTGGCCAGTATTTTTAGCATCATATAGAGTTATTAACCATCACTGTGGAGCTTATTCATTTCCCTTTCTGTCAATGAAAAGTCTTTGTTTTATCTTGTGTAGAAGGTAAGAAATTAGCAATTAAAAATGATGAGGGATAACTTGCTGTTGATGCTGAATTTAATTATCATCTTTGCTTATTATGAATCGTTATTTAGGTCATGCCAATAAATAGCCAACATTTGGACCATGACTCAATATATTTCAACATAGTTTACTTGATATACACATTTAAATCGACAAGAAAGGTTTTGGTAAAAAAAAAAAAAAAAAGTATTAAAAAATAAGCTCTTTGCCTGCCAGGGCATTTTCCAAGTCTGACCACGAAGTTTCCTGTTATCTGTAATTTGGGAGTTATCTGTGTCCTTGTCTTGCCTCTGACAGGCACATTGCCACACAAATGTTACATGTATTATATATATCAAAATGAAGGATATTGCATGCAGAATCAGAAGATTCTATTCTAAACAGTGAAACAAGATGAAAATTGAGAAAAGGAGAAGACATATGATGAGAAAAAAATGAAAATGCGCATTATTTGAAGTGAACTTTCAACTTACATCTCGTACAGTGTTCAGCTGCTATATCCAATGACTTCCCAGCGTTCGCAAATGAAAGAATACAAATTGTTGTAACTAGGCAAAGTTTCATGCACTTAAGTTACTTATTTATAGTTTTGTCATTGTTACCAATATCCATTGCATGATGCAGATGAAGTCAAAAAGCAAAAATGCTTATATACTTCTGTCATTATCGTATTTACACAAAGTAAAAAGTCACTTCAATGGCTCTCTCTACAACTTCCGTTTAGTGTGCCAGTCTCTAAAGCAGTCTGCAGGACACAAATGAGGTGTTCCAGTGCACTGCTTACAGATAAAGTTGCCCGTTTCCGAACATCTTGGTTACTGCAGACTTTGCAAATTCGATCATCTTTGACTTTGTTGGGAAAGTGCCTTCCCAGTAACCTTTAGATTGGATTTGTCCTCTTTAGGATGGTTCACATTTGCATGAGTACCTCCTGCAGCACATGCCTCTTTAAGTTGCAGCAGTCATGTTTTGAAATTCTTCAAGCTAATTTTTATGCCACTGCTTTGGCAAAAAAAGAATGCAAGCATTCACTGGCTTTTCTTCAGTAGCCAGTGAAATAGCTTCTCCCACCATTTTATTATTTTGTGGTTAAATGTCATGGTAGGACACGTTTTGATTCAAATGGTCACAGCTGTTCATTTTCTGGAAACAAGGCTGCAAAATTTCTTTGCTTTCTTGTCTCTGAAAACAACACAAAGGTAATTGTTGCCTGATGACATATACCATTTTATCTCTCCTTGTGCCAGTGTGAGGGATTTCAGCTGTTGCAGGTAGTTCCTTCGTATGATATCAGTTGTGCAGATATTGCAGAAGTGGAACCAAGGAATAAAACCTATCTGCAGAGACGTGGTGTCCTTTGTCGAGGGAGCAATAAGTTTGTCAAGCACCATCTCCATCTGAGTGGAGTTGGGATCCATATTCGGGTTGTAGGCTGTAGGCTTAGTATGTAAACATATTTACGACACAGACTGTGGAGCTGTCGCTAAGGCCAAATGTCTTTATATGATATTTTCTTGGTTTTGAGACATTTAATTGTTTGTGTCTCCTTTGTCCTTTGAAGCCCACCACCATTTCATCAAGTGACACCTCTTGCAAGGGGTAAAAGGTTTCCTGGAATGTTTTGGTCAGTTTTTTTATGAATGGCTCAATCTTCCCTTTAACTTCCGCATCAGCACCACCCGCCTGCAGCATAGTATGGGATATTTCTTCAAATCTGTTGTGGGGAAACAATGTTGTAGTGGGGAATACAAACATTGAGCTCCCTGGACTGGTAATCATTTACTCATGGCTTAGGATCAAGTCCCATAGCTATCAACACTGCTAGGAACGTGAAGAGTTCTGGTCTGTCAACGTCAGTGAATGATGAAAATATGGAATATTGCTGTGCTGGGTTGTGGATTTGTTTTTAGTTTCTTGGCATAACTGTTCATATGTAGAAGCTCATCAATGAGTTCATTATTCATCAAAACCAGTAAACAATCCAACAGTGTTCAATCTGTTTACTAGGTCTGCATGTGAACTTGGGGCACGAGCTGGAGCAAAGCAGAAAGAGTTTGTTGTCTGGCCAGATCCATACTAGATTTAGACCAATTCCAGCTTGAATTATACTGGTAGAATAGTAACATCAGTGAGTGGTATCTAGACCTAAATCTATTTCTGTCAATGCTCTGGTTGTGCAGTTCTTCTCTCCTTCTGCCAGTTGAAGGACACACTCTTTTCTGCTGAGGGCTGATGGAATAAATCATCACTGTCGTCACTGTCCAATTTATGTCTAGTAGCATTATTATTTTCAGGTTCAACATCACTGTCTGACAGTACTGATGGCTGGTTGGAATCATGACCATACCTAGATTTTAATGTTTCAAAGGCTTTTGAAGCCGAGAAGTGTTGAGATTGAGGCGAACCTGCCACTTCATCAGCCATCTTGTTGTTACTATGTGAAAACAAATCACAGCCACACAAGGCGAGTCATTAAAACAGCCAGATATCCAAAAACATGAGAAAGAAAGTAAATAACGTGCTGTAACTGATATTAATGGGGTCAGTGGAACTATAAAAAATATGGATTGGAGTGGTTGAGTCAAAATTATTGAGACTGGTGGATCGAAACATGAAAAAAAATCACAAGCCGACTGATCGGCTCATGGTCCAAAACTAGATAATCCCTGAGCCGATGTATCAGCCCATGGTTGGAAAAGAGTTGTCCCACTGTTGAAAAAAATTAGTATTTTTTAGTTGCCTCGATTTGACGGGTGCCTGACTTCATGATGTCACATTGCATTTTGTGGATCTTTCTTTGTATATAGATAACATGTTCTTAATTTTCATTATTTGTTTTATTGCCCATAGATCTCACTGAGGATGAACAGCAGCTGTTGCGGAGTATACAAGAAAAGAAAAAGCAGCTTCTTTTGGAGATTAAAGTATGTATGACTGATTTTACCTGTCGTTCATATTGGATAATATACTAACAGGAGGAAGTTTATGGCAAGTTTAGCCTTGAAATAAGTTTATCACTGAAACTAATAACTTTGTTAATGTTGATCTATATCTTCTCAGATGCCATGTTAGAATGATATCACTGTATGATTGTAAAGTATAATATGTTCTGGTACATGTACATATGTTATGTATGTTCCCTTCTCTCTCTCTCTCTCTCTCTCTCTCTCTCTCTTTTTTTTTTCATCTCTCTCATTTTGATGTTGGGGGGGGGGGGGAGTGAGGTTCTTTGTGGGTTCCTTGTATTTTTAGTGCTATAATTTTATCTTATTTAAATTTTAAAAAAAAATAATAATAAGAAAGAAGAAGAAAGTAGCTGGGGGAAAGTAAGGTTGACATATAGATTTCACAAACTTTAAGATTCTGTAAGCTATGTCTCCCACATCTGCATGAAAACTGGCCAGAGAAAACAAAAACTCAATAGTAGTCAAGATATAATAAATCAGATCACAATAATCAGTCAGTAGATGATTGGCAATGCGGTTTTATCTACAAGAAAAGAGGGTTGAAAAGTTGAGAATAAACCATGTCAGTTGCTTAGTTATTTTTTAAAAATAAAAATGTGAATAAGCTTAAGTAGACTTAATCCTTAGGAAAAGATGAGACAACATGGAAATCCATTTAATACATATTTTTCTGTGTCTCTTAGGAATTGAAAAAGGAAATAGAAGATGTCACAAATGAACTGGAGGGAATGGATATTGGGGATGAAAGGTAAGACACTTACATATATGCTACTGTTCACAAGTGTTATTTGATTTGGTGTTTATTTACGGTATGCTTTTAAATGAAATGATGGATTATTATTGTTACTGACTTTATTTGGCTACACATTTTTAGAAGGAAAGAGGACAAAAAAGAAGAAAAAGAAGCGATTATTACGACTTCTTTGAGAGAACCAAATAAATCAATATATAAAGGGTTCAATCATAAACTGCATTTGTATCTTTAAGTCTTGAGTTATTGCAGATCGTAATATTATGCTTTTATTTCATTGTGAGGAATCTTTAAATCCTTTGGTCCTTGATTATCTCTGAATGGATTCACCTAGGGCAGATGTGTTCATTGAATATTGATACAGTGGATATTTTGAGCTTTTTGGTACCTATGTGACTTTATGCTTGAGCTCTCCTTTGTCATTGCCCAGAATTTCCCAGAAAGTGGTGTCAAATCTTTGCCCTTTAAATGTAATTTAACAACTTGAGACCACAAAAGACAAGGTCATCAAGATTATTTTCTTTAGATTTTTATTTTGGTTTAAGGAGAAGATTGTAAAATGGGTGCCTTTCATTAAATTATATCTTGCTGGTGGGGAAGAAGAAAAAACAAAAACAAAATGGTTGATACGGGACATGACTCAAAAGTAAGATAAAAACTCGTCACTGACCTTTGGTAATGTTTGTCCCTGAACCTTGTTCTGAAGACACTGTCTGTTCATTCACCATCTAGGATAACCATGAAACATGGAACCATACATTATACTTCTTTGTGACCATAGAGAGAAAGCCGGGAGCAGTTGTTTTAACATTTGTTAATCTTTACATTAGCATATATGATTTTAAAAAATCAGTTGTGGCTGTAGGCATCTAAGGTATGTTTTCTGAGTTTGTGTGTGTATTTTTATGTATGGAAGCTGTTTTGGCAGGATGAATGTGAGGTGAGAAAGGATCTATTTTCTCATTTTTTTTTTTTTCTGTTCCAACACCTCCTATCTGTTGAGCCCTCTCTCCTCCCACAGTCTCTGAAAGTATTCTCCATTTCTAGTTCTGTACGTCTTCACACCCATGGCCTGTTTCATATGTATGCTTTATCATAAGACCAAAAACCTGTTGTCTATGTCTCAGTCTTGTTCTTCGCTTACCTCCATCATGTTATGCTGTGAGTTATTTTTATCACCCTTTGTCAGCCTGTCTCCTTTCTTTACTTCTGTCACATAGCATTATAGTCAGATATTAATAGCTCCTATATCTTCGTCAATCACGGCTAACTGGTTCAGTTTTCTCCATCATGACAGAAACCTTCCTGGGTGTATTGTCGTCTTTTCCCCATTCCCGTCTTTTGCCTTCTGGCCTTCTTTTTTTTTTTTTTTTAATTCTTTTTTTCTCCCCGCCTTTTCTGGTGTTTCTGTTTCTTTTGTTTTTCTTGTATATCATATTTTCTTTTTCTTCTCCTACTGCCTCTCAGTTTCTCTTCACCATGTCATTTCTCTTCTTTCTTTCTATCACCCATCTTTGTGTCTGTCTCACCATCATGCTTTTTTTTTTTTTTTCATATAACTAGCTTCCTTTGTATTTTATTTTCGATTTCGCTCTTTCTGTCCAGGATTATTCATTTCTTTATATTTATTTTCTGATTTTCTCTTATCACATGAGTTTTTCCCTTGTTGTCTTTGACTCTCTTTATTTCAGTTGTTTCAGCAATGAAAGCATTGTACTCCATCCTTCCCATTCACTTCAGCCTGAATTTTATTTATTTATTTTTTTGTTTTTATGATTATGTCAGGGTTTCAGGTGATTTTCTTCACCTTATGTATTGACAAGTTGATAACTTGATGATTTGTTTAAACATTATTAAGAATGAATTGAGAGGAGAAGGGATAGGGTAATTGTTAATTTCATCTAACGTGGATGTTAATTAAGGGGCGTGGGCAGGGGAGAGGAAAGGGGGGGGGGATCAAAAAAGAGAAATATGGAAAGACAGAAAAGTGCTGTGATGCTCAGGGATGCCAAATTTCCTACTTTAGTAGCATTTCCTACTTTTTGACTGTCAGTAATTTCTCTGTTGGCCCCAAATCCGATATTATTTACCATTAATGTACTTCAGTTTTACGTGGTGCTAAAGAATATACCAGGAACTTTTCCTGCTTCTTCATTTAGACGGACTGACATCCCTGGATGCTGTAGCAGCCTCTGTCTTTTTATAGTCACTGCGTATGAAAGTCTTTACTTCTATCCACTTGACCAGCTGTCTACAGCTTTGCTCTTCTCTTCACTCTGCCTACATATGAGTCAGCAGGAAGTGTGCTCGCGTTTTTTTACACGTTTCAAACAATCGTGAGCACTTACAGAATCGCCGTGACGGCAGCATTCCTTGTACGAGGATGATGTGGGGAGGGAATAAGTTAATGACAGGCGCATTTTTAAATGAAAGCACACACACTCACATACAAAACAAAACAGAGACAAAAAATAACAGGATAAAGGGGGAAAGTGGGGAATGGGAGAAATTAGTCTTAGCCTACTTCGTTTAGTGCATGATATGACCTGAATCATCTGAGCCATCAGCTTTCAAAATAAGCATTGTAATTGTGTTATGGTGACGGCCTAAATATATATTGCGCTACGAAAAATATGGCGGGTGACAACAAAAGCAAGCGAGTCACGCTGATCTCTCTCTCTCTCTATATATATATATATATACTGTATATAATATATATATATATAAAATTATATATATAAATATATATTGCTGGTGGATGGGTGAGCTTTTTTTTTTTTTTTTGTAATTAATGTGATTAGACCAGGTTAAGACGCGGATGTGCTGCTTTCCTTTGTCCTCGCTTTTAATGTGTTTGAGATCCGCAATATATA
>JBCAUA010725001.1:0-15193 GCA_038406235.1 Peronia verruculata | reverse complement strand
GCCCAGAGCGGGTTCTTAGAGGGGTAAATTATAGAGGAAAAATTCTGTTTCGCAGCAGAGGCAGGTTCTTAGGCGGACCAGGCTCTTAGGCGGAGGGTTTTTAGGCGAAGACCACTGTATTCTATCTATCAAATGCATTCCCAGAGTTCAGGAATAAATTTATAAATAAGGTTTCTTGATGTGTTGACATAATTAGGCTTGAAAATGTTAATTTGAAGTGCTGAAAAATGTCACTTTTTATAATGATAATCTCATCCAGCCACAATCAAGACTTTATCAACTGTAGTTATATCTATTTGCAGTCAATGTGAATTTTCTGTTTCACTAGATTGGCTGTGGATACTATGACACTGATGATGGCAGAACCAACATCATTCATATTTGTTTGGCCTAAAATATTGTCCACCCCTCTATGTTGTCTTTTTTTTTTTTTCTTGGACTTCTTTTTTTTTTGCATATGTTTGTAACAATCAAATATTTTCATTTACCAGAGATTTTGCTGTAAGGGTAGGCAGACTTCAGCGCCTGAAAATTACACATGTGCTAAATGCTGCCCATGGCAAAGGAGTTGACTCAAGTCCACAGATGTATGAGAAGGCAGGAATAACATTTCTTGGTATACCAGCCACTGATACAATGGGCTTTGATATGACACCATACTGGGAGCCAGCAGCTGAGTTCATTCACTCAGCAGTGACAGGCAAAGGTAGTGTGTGGCACAGTCAAATAATGTTCTCATTTATAATAATCAGCGGTTCAGTGTGAGACTCAACAATAGACTATGGAGAAAATGAGGTATGGCACAGTCTTACACTGAACAGTTGTGGTACTATGGGTCGAGATGTTTGCAAACAAGCAATGAACATTTCTATACTATAAATGTGTGTGCTCATACATATTATAAACTCTACTAACCATGTTCTGCTGATCCTAGAGAGTTAAAACTTTTACAATTTCTCGAAGCATGCTCCTCCTAAACCAGAGAGACAAATGAATGGCTCCACTCCTCAGCAGGTATCCCCTCAATTATTTTGTTAAATATGAAAAGTGCTGTCTTGTTGTCACTGAACTGCCTCCTGCTCATTTAATCTTTGACTGACCGGAATAAAAAAAAAAATCAAAAGGAACTAGATCTGGTGAGTAAGGTGGGTGTGGGAGGGATTTTACATATTCTATTCCCAAATACTTCGAAATCATATATGCTCTATGAGCACTTGCAGTATTGTGCTGCAGCTTTACCCTTGAGTGTCCGTTCTTGGAGGTTTTTGTGCCCACTATGGAAGGCCATTGGTAAACAGTTTTTGATAAACCATAAGACAGTAAAAGTCCTTGTTCTTCTACAGGAATTGTTATAATATGGCCACATTTTCAAAAGCAAAAAACTACCACCATCATTTTACAGGTTCTCTGACATCACTTAAATTTCACAGGGGGAACATCTTCAGCCCCATCCAAAATATGCTTTGCTGCTTGCTTTCAGGATTGTAATAGTACATGCATGTCTCATCTCCAATCAGGACTCTATACAGATTTTGACTCCTTTCATCACATTCTCCAAGCATGTTTTGACAACTCTAGCCCTTTTCTAATCCTCAGTCAACATATGGGGTACCCACGAGGCACAGAACTTCCTTAGCTTTAAGTCTTCATGTAATATTTTATAGTCAGTAGTGGATAAAAAGGTTTCTCCTGTATTTCCTCAAAAGTTATTCTCTTGTCTCTATGGTCTTCCAGAGAAGAGGTCTACTCTGGTGGTCTTTTGCGTGAAAATTTCTAATACCATTTATAAACAGCTGGTTTGGAAGAGGCAGCCTTTCCAAATTTTGCTGTCAGCTGATCCAAACATTCTTTAGCAGTTATACCCATACTAAGCATTGCCCGAACATCCCAAGCATCTAGCTCCATTTCGATGTTTAGCACAGTGTCACAACAGTGGCACTTTATTTGTGCTGGGATTGGCCCGAAGTCACAAACAGGGTCACGAGTTTTAGGTTACCTTGTGACCGCTGCGCCGTGGCACGAAAATAGGCTGGTTTAAAAGGCTGTCTCCTCATTAAATTATCCATTTATGTCATGGAATGCATGAATAGCTTCATTTCAATTGTTCTAAGTTTAAGTGATTGTAATGTTCTGTGCAAAAAGACCTCTAGCTTAAATATTTTTGCCAGAAAACCCTTCTGAAGTTGGGCTTATTTTCATCGCAATAAGTAATTATGAGTGGTACTTTCAATTACTGTTACTTACACAAATTTAAATTTACTTAATGTTATAGACAATGTCTCTATGCATATATATGCCAAATTTAGTTGTCTCATCACTAAAAATAATGCCCCCATGACAAGTTTCATCCTTATGCAGCTGTTTTTATCCATTCAAGAAATGATACACCAAGGCCACTTCCATATCATGACTTTTGATTATTTTGGAGATTTTACATTCAGTTGTAAATACATTTCGTACAGTGGAAACCTGATAAAACAGGATTGCTGGGACCAAAGAAAAGTCCCGTTATAAGCGGATCCTGTTATACCCAACATGCAATGAATTAGAGGAATAAAACATTGCTAGCCTGTTGCCTCATTATAGGAGACATTTTTTTTTCATGGATAGTCTCCCTTCATTGACTTCTTGAACTTTGCCTAACTTAGATTCAGTAAAAAGAATAGTGATGACGAAAACAATATATTATACATTATATTATTTCAAGTCATAGTATGTTCATGTCCTAGTTCAAACTAGCACTAGCAATAGTCCAGAAGTCTTTCAGAGCAGCTCTAACCACATGTATATCGAACACACACGGCACTTCACCGGCCTCGCGTCCGACTCTCCCCCATCACTGTCCCCAACATAGAGGCGAGAACTGAGCCTCAGCCGAAGCGCACTGAAAGATCAAGGATATTATATTACCACACCCACCTTTCCCCTTCTCTTGTGCGCTCGATCTCTTGTGTGCATTGGTATTGGACTAAGATGAAAGGCAATGATCACTATGGTGATGTGGGGGAAAGGAAAGTTGTTGATGTGATGAAATATGCGACGGGAATAAATCTTGCTAAATCCAGCAGTTTAAACACATTGTGATATTAACACCGCAAAATGTGTAGGCCTACAAAAGCGGCTGCACTTGTCGGTATCCATCACTGTCCAAGTGGTCAGTGTACGGCAAGATCCGTGTCTATTATCGTACCTAACGTTAGGATCTACACATGCGAATCCTTTCTTTATCCACGTTACCCACCACCTCAGCCTGTTTTGTTTACCATGTTAAGAATTATCTTTCTTCCCGATTCCTCAAGCCAGATGACTGATCTCATTGCCCACTACCCACCCCCTCCCCCCCTTATGGTCCACCCAGTGAACAAAGCAGATGAAATAATAGTGGTCAAGTGATCGCGTTTGTAGTGCACTTGACCCAGTTATGCGCCTCAAGCAGTTTTGAAGTACCGCTATATTGTGTGCGCTTAGCGGTGCAAATATCCTGTTATAAAGGATTCGACTATCACGGACTACTGCTACATGAGATAATATTTTACTATTGGCAAAGAAGGAGTGGACTTGGGGATTGGCGATGCTCCTGTTATAAGCGATTTCCTGTTATAAGCGGTCCTGTTATAAATGGTTCCGACTGTACCTTCGTCCGGTAGATTTAGCTTATGTGTGTGAGACAAAAAGTTAATCCTGATCCAATAACTTTTGTTTGGTTGTCTTTCCTTTGACTGATTCAGTTGGAACTGCTACACAAAACATTGGGCTGATTTAAAGAAGATGAGAATTCATTACAGGCCTTGATTTCTCAGAATCATTATGAATGTCACCGGCCCATTTTTCAAGCCTTGATATGAACTGGTAGTTATTTTCTTTACCTTGCACTTTACTCTTTGTAAGGCCAGAGGTTGTCCCTTTGTTTTGCACCTCACAACTCTTTGATGGGGAACAGCCTTTTTTTTTTTTCTTGATGAGAAAAATGAGCAACTCTTCTTCAGCATTTGCCAGGGGCCCATCTTTAGTGTTATGATTGTCATCAGTTGTGGTGTATAACTGTTTAATGTGCGGTGATGTCACAGACTCGCATGTAAGAGTTGAAGGTTTCAGAAATATTGAGGGTGTTGAAAAGTTGTCGACTGAATTAAAAAAACAGCATGAGGTACTCAAACACATACTGTTACTTATACTGGTACTCTCCATCACACCATATTTCTTCAATGCTATCTGCACCATCCAACACTGATCACATTTTCACTCTGCCCTGTTCCATTTCCTTGTGACATAACCTAGTCTCTGTTGTGCACCATGAGTGCAAACTGAACAGGGTTGAGGTGTTTTTGAACTATCAAAAGCACACCTGATATCAAAGCACACCAGATATTTGTATTCAGCTAGTTCTTTGGCTGCTTTAAATGCAGCAGTGCTTTGTCTCCATTTGGCATCTCCAGTAGATAAAAGATAAGTTTGGCACATGTTCTTAGATAGGGTCCCATCTTTGTCTTCTGTTATATCAGTAGTAAAAATAAAATTAATATCCTTGACTTGAAAATTTGACTTTCACTTTCAACATCAAGATGAAGTTGTTCATATTTCTTATTTGCTTTTTTTTAATTGTTTAGTTAATTGCCGCTTGGTCAGTCTTTTCTATTTTACAAAATTAATGTCCTTTTTGACCATCTCACATGTTTTTTTTTTTTTTTTTGTGTTTAAATGTGTGTGCATGTGTCATTGTTCTACACATTTCATTCAATATAGCATTCTGTGTGTCCAGTGGATGTTCTTCCACTGTAAGCACACATGAAAGATGTCAAACACTGTTTAATTTGGGGCTCGTTTGTCTTGATAACCACAGGTTGTGATATTCACCCCATTATAGCATAAAAACTATGCTAATGGAGCTATGAAATTTAGAGGATTATGAGTTTAAATGTAGAAGATCAGAATTATTAAAAAACTGAAGAGTCACCACACAGGAAATTTGAGAAATAATTAATTACCTAACTAATTATAGGCAGAAATGTAGGTTTCGATGCATAGTTTTCAAACATCTGTATCACCCACATTAACAATTATAGAGTCATGGGATTTCCATTGTTGTAAATGAATGGTATAAATTAATTACTGTCAAGACAATTATGACTGTATTGGTGTTTCAAATGGCAAATAAACTTTTTTGGTTGATTATTTATTGATGTTGTGCTCTTTACTGTAAGGTTAGGGTTAGGTTTAGGTGAGATTAGGGGTAGGGGTAGGCAGGTTAGGGGTACGGGTGCACTCTAATAGACTTAAATTAGGAAGCATAATGATACAGTAATCTGTATGTACTATTTTCACAACTTTTATAGTAGAAACAGGCCAGGACCACAGTTTGAAGATAGTGCCAGCATTTGATTCAACTAAATTTATTCCATATCATACTAGTGGCATTTCCATCTTGTTTATCACTGCTACCATCCTTTTCTACCTCAGTCTCAACTCCTGCTGTTTCAACTTTTATTTCTTTGTGTTGATCCACATACTATGTTTAGCTACCTTACTCAAGTCATCTGTTCTTCAACTCCTTTAGTGATAACATATGTAATTGCACTGTGGATGTAATGCATACTCCATTTTAAAATGAGTCTTTTGGGTTTTATATCCGAGATTTATCATCCTCCTTATCCTTCCTGCTCTATCCATTTTCTTCCCAGCTGACATCCCCTGTTTTCTCACTTCTGACTATTTATGTTGGTCCAGGAGCTGTCTTTGTGCATTGTGTGCAAGGCATAAGCCGCTCTGCTGCACTGGTGATAGCTTACTACATGATAAAATGTCACCTACCTGTCCAGGAGGCCATTCGGTTCGTCAGATCCAAGCGAGAGATTTGTCCCAACTCAAACTTCCTGCAGCAGCTGTGTGATCTGAACAACAATCTGAAGCAGGCAGGACATTTCAGCAGGAATTAGCCACAGTACCCTGCATCAATTCAATATTTTTGTTATTAACAAAGATAGTATGACTTTTACTGCATTATTTTTACTTTAAAAGATGTACACGCCCATTCAGAAGAATGAACTAGTTGTTCTCCAGCCTTAGTTAACCCTGAACAGCAAGTGTATTACAATCAAAACCATTGATCACATAGTAGAGATTTAAAAGAATGGCTAATTAGTTTGTCAGGGCCAAGGAATATTTGACCCAACTCATACAAGGTGACTCTTTCCAATCATTGCAATAGAAAATATCCAGGATATACTGTGCATCGCTTCAGGATTTAGTTGTTCATGTCTAACCCTTGGTTTGCCTTGCATTCTACCTTGTAGTTAAGGTGTCTATCCTCATATAATCTGGATTATTTTCTTTCCTCTATCCATATAAACAATACTTGCTGATAGCACAGGCAATAAAGTTAAAATGACCTTTTGTCTGCAGTGGTTCCAAACGTTTTTGCTCTTGTTACTCCCTACCTAAAGGCTTGAAACCCACCATCAGCAGCTTGATTCACAATTTTGACATTTTTTGTGATGGAGAGGGAAATAAATAAACATTTAACAAAAATTATACTCATGAGCTCTGTAATTATTTATTAGCAAACTAATGTTATCTAATGACATTGAACCACTGTAAAATACATTTTTGATTTTTGTGTGAAACAAAAACATAAAAAATGTGTCCAAGCATAGAAAAGGCAATTGATGAATTGCAGTGAATTTATCCTAGGCCAACTATAGCACGACCATAGGATCCCCCTGCCAAGGTTTCATGACCCACCCACTGGGAACCCCTGATCTGAGGGACTCCTGCTATTTAATTCGATTTATTTGTTTTATAGCCATGAACTAATTGTTTATATGGATAGCAGTAGACAACTTAACTAAACCTCTTGAACAAGAGGCATAGAATCAAATCAGCCTCACTGTAAACTCACTCAATATGCTCTTCAGCTAGATAAGAAATAAGATGAGGAAACCCTAAGATTTGAATATAAACCACTGTGTTTGTACTGCCTTTGTATAGGCTTGACAAGAACAGCATAGTTTATACTATAGTTAAAATTTCACCAATTTCAAATAGAACCCTGAAAGGCTTTGAGCCTCAGATGAATAGAATGGGCTGAGCTTTCTCACATTGTTACTATCTAAATCCAAATATTGGTAGTGATAATTATTAGAAATTGAATAAATTTTCCACTGAAAGTGTAATTTGAAAACTGTAACTATGTAATGTAGTGGCCACTTGCTCGCAGACTTTCATATAGTGGTGTTCGCAGTTTGCTGCTTATTTTTGTTGAAAATCAAGAACTTTAAGCATACATTTATAAACAGTATATAGATCTAAATGTTTATACATGTTTCTGTTTACAATTTTGCAATACATTTTTTTTTAAAATGGCATTGATTCACATAGAAATAGATGTATGGTATGTCTGTTTAAGGAACTGACATTTACATTGTTATATTTATTATTGCAACTGAAGAAAAGGACTACGGTCCTGCAGTTGTTTTAAAGGAATTGATTTTACACCTGTAATTGTAATGTGATAATGTCTCATGAATTTTAACAAATTCAAATATTTAATCAGATTTTACTTAGATTGAAAGCATATAATCAGATGTTTCTTGATCTTGTACTTTTATTAGTGAGTCTTAATCTTATGAAACCAGCTGCTGTGATGGATTTTCATGTTTTGAATAGATTTTCAATATCATTGTCTTTTTAAGATAGCAGACCAGTCTTCCTTGATTTGAGCATAAATGCATGTCACAATAGTCAAAGGCTTCTGACTCTTAAATGCAAACAAAATCTCATAGAGACTTGTATCTTCTATGAAAATGGTCTTGAAAGACAAATTTAATTTTTCTTGTGCCCACAGTATTTGAAAGTGTGTTAACTATTGTCACTATTCTGGTTCTTAATAATGTAGCATATTTTGTGTATGTTTGTTTAATAGCATGTTATTCCGGTCTACCTCTTCCATTCTAAAGCAAGCTAGAATATTCTGGTGCCATTTGATTATGCTCACCAACATCAGCATATATATGTACATACATGTAATATAATGAATGGAGCAGCTAATTTTGAAGACCTTGTTATAATTTTAAAGAGTGGATTCTTAAGTTTCTCACCCATTCACATACATGTATGTGAGTTTTGTGTTGTTTCATGTTATGATATTAGAAAATGATTTTGATGGTGATCAAATATGTGGATGTAGATTTCTACATCTATGTACCCAAATTGAGAACGTTTTACTTTTTTTCAGACATTCTGATCACAAATTCAAGTGAAAGGTTGACTAGATCTAGATCTAGTCACAGCAAGTGCAGAATGTAAGAGGATGCACATATAGGAATGCACATGATCTGAAGGTGTGACTGAAATCGGGCACAGTACCTGTCTGCACTATCTTTGTATGATATGGGTCTGTCAACAAATTGGACAAAGAGAGCCCACAGTGAGTAGGTGTGGGTAATACTAATAATAGCCAGCCCAAGGCAACTGTGTGCCACTCTGACCTGGAATAGTATAATGTGGGTGTATCAAGACAGTCAATGATTGGGTGTGTGTACACGGGCTTGCCAACACACATGAGAAGGACTAGGAGGAGTGCCAAGTGTGGAACTGCTGTGTGTTTGTGTATCCCCACCAATGCAAGATTTAGAGAGCTAAGCATCTTCTCAACACAGCGATAGGTCCACAGGCTATACTATGTCGTAGTATTGTGTCTCTTGATCTCTCTTTCCGACTTTTTTACTTTCTTCTCACGGCTGTAATAGGCAATCATGGGTTATTTGGAGTTGACTTTAACTGAATTCACCTCTGAAAGGGTTGACATTATCAGAGACAAGATTATTGAAAATAATATAGAGGGGGAAAAAAAGGACCGCCGGAACATGTTAAGTTTAACTGAGGATTTATTTTAAGCGAGTTGACTTCTTGCAGGTTCCATTGTAGTATAATATATGAGGCATTCTAAAAAATTGTCTCATGCAACAGGTCTAGAAACCAATTTAAAAAAATGTTTCAAGTGATTTATGTTGAGATCCATTATTTTTTTTTTTTTGTTGGTATCATGTTATGATAAACAAGCTTATCCTATTAACACTTTGTTAAAATTTGCCCGATGTATAAAATTAAAGAGAAATTTGTAGTCCTAACTGGGGATACTCTTGAAAAAAATAACAGATGACAACATGTAAAAGTACATTCTTAAAAATAGATCTGTAGAACATGTAAAAGTAAATTCTTAAATAGATCTGTAGAACATGTAGCTTCAAATTGGAAATTTTTTTTTTTCCCATGGTTTACAATTTTATTTTGAGAAAACTGATGTGGGTTTAGGAGATGTGTGTTGCTTAATTAGCACACTTTGAATTTGGCCATTAAGTTGGATTAGGATTTTTTCTACAAATTTTGTAACTTAGCATTCTGCAAGAATGATATTCTTGTTGAATGTTGATAGAAACATTGAGTGCTAATATCTAGCAAGAAGTTGCGGCGTCTAAAAAGGAGTTGCAGTACAATTTGTAGTAATTCTCGATTTATCATAGAAAAATGATCTCCATAAGACACAGGTAAAAGATCACTTCCCCATGCCTCAAGCCCTCAACTAAAATGTACTTTCCTCTGAGCTTTATTGCTTGTATTGTAGCCTTTAGTAGTTGATAAAGTTTCAATGTGTCATGTATTTGTCTGTTTTAAATCTTTTTTGAAATTTTACTTCCATTGTCCCCATTGAGATAGACAACTTTTGAGAATGCCTCTTATAGTGTATGCAGAAACTGCGATCACTTGAACTATCAGTTAGTTCAGAATCACCTGTTTGTTGGCCATAGATATAAACCTTAAGTCAGAGGTACATACCATAAGTCAGCATATATATATGCAACTGACATCAGCCGAATGTCTAAATTAATCAGTATTTTTGTATTCATCAGTGCCATTTACAATTTATATCATATTAGTCCTCATTATCAAATAGTTACATTACACATCATGCTGTCTAACTATGCACAAATGTGGAAATGAACATTTTTTCTGAGGATGCTCAACTTGTTTTAAGGTGTCCACAGCAGCCCCCACAATTTCTTATTCAGCTCTGATTCTGTTCTCATCAGCTCTGATTCTATTCTCATCAGCTCTGATGCTGCCAAAATCAGTATGGCATTTATTTTCTATAACAACATTTCTAATAAAGTTTGTAATGTTGTTAGATCAAATACTGGTAACAAGAGGCGGTGAATAGATATAATTTCAGAAAGTTAAATGTGATTAGGCAATCTAAAATAGTTTTCCATTTTCAGTCAACTTCTCAAGGATGGAAACATTAACACAAATGCCTTGTATTCAGATGTTGTGCTGGTGCCTGGATTTTGTTTGTTGATTCTCAGCGGAGAAGGATATTTGACAAGGGGTAAAGTAGTTTGTTAGCCATAAGCCAGCTGATAACAGAGATTACATCCATTTGTATTTATGAGCTATAACTAGAGCATCAAAGACCTCTTATGTTCAAGACTGCGTTTGAATTAACCAGGCAAGCAAATGCATCATTGCCACTGTTCGCTTTGGAGCATTTCAGTAGTTTCTTCCTGGAATGAGACATCTGTTTTAATGATTTAGTTGTTGCAGTACGTGATAAATATCATGTTGTAACATTTTTGTGTAATGTGCAGCATATTGGGAAAAAATAATTCAGTTGTTATTTCTTTTTTTCTCTATCCACACTGGATCCTAGCAGCTTCACCCTTACGTATAGTACTCCCTGTTTTGTCCACTGTTCACACATAGCCACCGCTGCCTCAAGCCTCATGCATAGCGCCAAAAGTATAGCACCCCAAACACAGTGGTGAAGATTTTGGAATATTTCTATCAGTCAAAGTAGTTTGACATTACTGCAGGATACAGACAAAGAACTATTTTTACACATCCATTTTAAATAGGTTTGTTCAGATAGACTACAGGCTTGTAGCAAATAGTAGCGACGACTTATGAGGTCAGATGCCAGCAATTATAAAGAACAATTTTATGAGACTTATCATACGGTGACAAAGGGAGGCTGTGATCTGTTTTCAGATAGAGCAGTAATTATTTGCATGCAATTTTGTCAGTCCAGTTTTGTCAGATGTTTGCTGGAAAAAGATTGCTGTTCTTGAATATTTAAAAAAAAAAAAAAAAAGAAAAGAAAAGAAAGACAGAAAAAGTACAAATACAATTTCCTCATGTTTTCAAATGGTAGGTAAACAAATCCATATGAAATGGATGTACATATAATAAAGTGTGGGTGGATAGGGGCATATTTCCCATACACAACACATCCTTTTGACACTTATGTTCTTTTGACTAAGACTGTTCATGTTTGTTTCCTTGTTAAATGTTTAGTGGTAAGTCTGTATTTGTTTCTGCAGTGTGGCCAAAATGTAATATGCCTTACTTTACTCTGAAAAAAAAGGGGGAAAAAAAGCTGTAAATATGACAAGCAGGAGTGATGCTTCATACATGCATTTCGCATTCAGTGCCACCACAGCATTAACTAAAATGTGTCCTATCTATCATATGTAATGAAAATTTGCCAAGATAATAAAGAAAACTGATTTGCTGCATTTCTGGACAAGAACATAATTTTTCAGGCCTATTGCTGTTGGGGATGCATGTATCTGGAAATTAATAATCATAAGCCCTAAGAGTATAAGTTTGACTAAGTTTTAGTTCCACCTAAGGACTGGTGCTCTTTTTTTAATAGTTCTTTCAATCTTGAAATTTTTAACCAGGATATCTCACAATCTCCTTGACAAAGCAGTGAATATTCAGATTGTTCATAATATCCAGATTATCTGTGAAATGATTTTTGTTCAGAATCTGTTTATGGAATCTTGATTGTTAGTGGAATCTATACTGTTTAAGAAATCCATATTGTCTACACAGCCTAGACTGTTTATGTGATTCAGTTTATAATGGCATTCTTTATTGACTCCTCTTTGTTGTTTGTTATTGATTAGTTAAATCCACATTGCTGATGCAAACAAATTTTTCCAACTGCAGTATCATTGTAACCTATCTTTTGAAGCTTTAAGGTGATCATAAAAGAAAATATGAGATTATGTTCTGGATTGTTTCATATAGCACACTACAGTTGCTCTTGTCTTAGGTCAATGTTACTGATAGAATCAAACAATAAAATCTGCTTTCTATAGAAAATTTTAACTGATGTGCTGGAACTGAGGCACTCTTGAGCCTTCAAATAAACATATCATGAACCATAAATCGTATGTGCAAATCATACATATGTAGTTAGAGTTAATTTTATGATATTTGTTGTATTTCCTGTTTGAGAATTCAGAGGTGTGGATTGAGAAGATCAACATGAAATCCACGACAAGGTCATGTGGTAGCATAATGAGAACTAACTGTAATACTGCCTTTCAGAGTCATACAAATATAACAGCTCTCACTGCCAGTCTGACTGCTTTTGAGATAAAATTAAAGCTCTACAATATGCTTCTCAGTTACTAGTGTTTTGAGTACCACCTGAGGGAATACTGAAGCCTATGCAAAATTTGGTTCCATATCAAAATGAAGCACTGTGGTTCAGTCAGTTCATTCCATCTAGCCAGCAAAGCCTACTGTTTATTCAGTATAAAACCTTGTAATGATTATAATGATCTCATCATTCTTTAGATCAAGACGTATGAAAACAATTAACAAAAAAATATTAAAAGAAATGTACATGTTTTACGTTATCTAAAACTGGGCTTTTTTAACTTCAGCGTTTCAATCTGGAATATATTTCAGGTCTTATGTATATTTTTTTGATGTGATCACTTGCCATCTATAAAGAACAACATGACTGTATGTACAGAAAGAGCTTACAAAGACCAATCACTACCCTGGCACTGCTGAGAACCTTTAGGGAAAATTGTCACACACTGTATGTTCTCTGCTACATTGTCTTTGATAATGTGGTTTTCTCTGCATGTGTGGTTATTTCAAACTATGAGAAAAGGCTGAACTATAGTCATCAAGCTATATCAAAAGGAATTTCAGGCAAATGCAAGTGAGTAATCATTGCACCAATGAAAATGTTTGGTATTTATTTTGAAATGATCAATGTGATAAACAAAAACAAATGAATGTTAAATCTCACAAAGAAAAGGAGAAAAGCTTAGACATTTCTGTCTAATATATATTTAAAAAAAAAAAAAAAGAGAGAGAGAGAGAGGGAGATGAAGGTGTGTTCAAGACTCCTCTTTCCTTTCTGATTGGGCAGAAGACAAATACATGTACATAATAAAATCTGATTAAAAACTTAGAAAGATCCACAAAAACAAGTGGAAGAAACGAGATTATAAAAATTGCCTTCCATGACCTTCCATCAAGAAAGATAAAAATGTTCAACTTCTATATTTCTATCCACAAAACTTCTTTTTGCTAAGACTGGACATGCACTTGACCTATGTCACATGCATCATGTTTACATGTATTTATACTTTGGTATACATTAACTGGCAAGAGGCAAAACCCTCTTACTTATGTTCTCCAAGGTACTGTCACCATAAAAAAGAAAGTTCACATCAAGAAATATAAATATTTCCAAATTCCATGAACATGTATCTTCTACCCATAAAGATTTTTCTCACCAAAACTGGGTTTGTACTTAACCCACCTTATGAACACCACGTACATATAATTATGTCCAACCTCTTGCTTATGCACAATAATTTTGGTAAAAGTGAAACAAGATGAGTCTTCCCTGCTGTGCCTGTCATTTCAGAGTGATATTTTTCTCCATGTCACTCAAACAGAGGATTTAATTTGATCTAGTTTGCAAACTGTCAAGCAGCTCTTTAACAATCAACAGACTTTTTCCTTTATAAGATTGTGAGAAATTCCATAGTTAGAGCTGAAAACGGGATGACAGAGAATAAAAACCAAAGGCCACATGGCCCACTCAAATCCTCAAAAAAAAAAAAATCTGAAATATGCAATCAAATGAAATGATAAGAGTGGAGGGAAATATATCAAAGTTTCTGTTCTATTATTTCTTATTGTATAATAGATATCTCCGACACTAGGCTCACTCAACCTTTCACACTGACCAGCGACCAAGCTATCAAGATTAGAAGTAATCGACAGTATATATGAGTGAAAGCTAAAACAATGTATGCTTCACTTTAAATATAAGATAGTTTTTATGCTTTGTCATCGCTAGATCTTTTGTATATGTTTCTGTATAGTCACTAGGGGTACTGAGATTCTTCTAATATAAAAAATAAAGATTGGTCCAATGAGTTATATTAGGTTACAGATATGAAAGAGGAATGATCTGTGTGAAGAGAGGTGAAAAACTTCACATCCCAATTTAACTGAAATGTACTTGTGAGTTCACCTCTTTTATCAACAGCTCTTTGACATATTATACACTATATCTGAAGAAGGGGTGAAAATATGGAGGTGAGATTGAGGAAGTTCATGGTCAGTCATAGTTATTATATATAGACGCACTGTAGGTGGAGTCAGCAAAGTCAAAACAAAAAATCCTGGAGCTAAATACTAACACTAGCTATTTATATTACCAAGCTTGAAGCTCACTGCGGCAGAGACCTCTTTATGGATCTAGAGATAAAGCCATGATAATCCTACTTTCACAGCATTGAAAGGCTGCAAACATAACAAAAACTTTCTATTGTAAAGTTTTAACATTATGTAGAATTAATTATCATCAGTATTTGAGACACGACATCATGAAATACGGTTCTCATCAAATTCTGAGAGTATGGAGTTATTGGTATCACTGTGAAGATTATTTATTTCCCTCTCTGTATGCGAAAACATTTTTGTCCTACCTTAAGTAGAAGTCGAGATATTGGCAATCAAAGATGATGGGGGTGAACTGTTGCTGCAGCTGAATTTAGGGAGAAAATGGTCAATCACTTCTGTTAATCCTACTTTACCCTTATTGGCCTTGCCACTAAATTACAATCCTTGGGCTTTCACTCAATCTATTTCAGCAAATTTAACTCTTTAATGTACATGTATTGATATGAAAGGGTTCTGTGAAGAAAAAAAAAAATAACATTAAGGATTCATACACTGTTGAAAAACATGATTTCTCCGTTGGTCTCAGTTTGACGAGCGCCTGATTTCATCGTTTTGCATCTCAATACTTTCCCTTTTTTTTTTCCTGCACATAACCAACTGATTTCAGTCAATTGAAAATTGGCGGGGGGGG
>JBCAUA010724890.1:0-15193 GCA_038406235.1 Peronia verruculata | reverse complement strand
TTTCCCCCACAAATGAGGACAGGGAAGGTCTAGGAGTATATCTGTTAAAAAGCCACCCAGCCCACGCAATTATATCTCCTGCTGCCCCGAAAGCTAGAGGATCCCTGCTGGTAAATCTAGATATCTCTGATGTGCCAACCCTTCCCTTCGAGATTGGATGTTAAATTTGGGTGGCAGTCGTGATAATGGTGATGATGAAGATGTTAATGACACTTGGGGTCATCATTCTCTTACCCATCTACTCATCCATCCGCTTGCTACCATTTGACTTGGCGTTTTAACCTACCAGCCTAGCCTAACACTTCCGGTGCTCCTTGAGGATGGATTTCTTCTCTCCCTCCCTCCCCTCCCCTCCCCTCCCACCCCACCCCTCCTCCTCCGGGTACATCCCTCTTCTCCTCTCTCCACCCACTCCGAGCCATGCAAACTGATATTTCCTCTTCTCATCCAGCGTTGAGAAGGCTCTTAGTGTAGTCTCCATAACTGTATGAGTTTCCGTAGTGCCGGCGTTTATTTGACCTGATTGGGGTCAGACGAGATTGAGAGGGCAGGGGCGTTGTTTGGGATTGGAGGAGAACACAAGGTTGAGATTGAAAAAATCACTCCCTTAACTTGTTTTGCTATAGTTTCATATTTTGCCCTAACCATTCAGTCATAAAAATTAGTGACATTACAAGTAATTACATATTTTGCATTACAACTTCACGGTTCCGAAATGTAAAACTGCATGTCTGAATAAATCATTAAAATTCAAGATATAAATTCTGTCAATGATAAGAAATGCCATGGGAACAATATAGTAACAATAATTAGTATTATCTTGTCCCGCATAGACTGGCTGACAACCTGCCAGTGGAATGGAAAGAGAGGCCAATGTGAACATTAGACTGGCACGTATGGGGATAGATCTAATGATCATTCGGCTTCATCCTTTGACCACCATAAATGTAACCTTCAATAGTTGAGGACATTTTCAATTATCTCAAACTTTTGAGTTTGGTTCAGGCAGTTTTCAGAGTTCGGAAACTGGTTCCAGGTTTCCCTTTCAAAAGTTTACAAACGTTAGGAATTTTTACTAGAAGAAACATTCATTATGAAGATTCATGGGCCTTCGAAATTAAATTGTTTTGTTTTTGTTGTTGCTTTTTTGTTGCTGTTTGCTTGTTTGTTTTTGTTGCTGTTGTTGGTGGAATGGAGACATGTGAAAGGAAAAGTACAACTAATTTCTTTTAACCTACAGGTGTCGAGAGGTCGATCTGATAAAAAAAATTCTTCAAAATATTTTATGTTTGAGTTACCCTCCCAATATGAAAGCAATACATTATGATATCAAAGTCCCCATCTTTCACATTGTATTTCAAGCTTTGCTGCCTTTTCTTGAAGATGACTCAATATCGTTACAGAAATCCAGGTAATTTTACCTACCATTCTTAGAAATAACGTAGGTCTATGAAGTTAACTGTCTCAGAACAAATATTTACAACAAGAATAGCAAAAGCTCAATTTTATCATGATTTGTCAACGACAGCACACGGCTAAGTAAATAGAGAAGCCTGACTTCATATTATTATTCTGCCTTCACAACCTGCATAGTTGTGTGCATTCTGTCAGCGATATGTTTACCAAGTTCCAGCAGGAATGCAGGATGTTTAGCTCACATTTAGAAACTGTTATCTTTTATCTTTATTTCTACCAGCTGTGTATCCTCAGTCTTGTAATGCATGTTGTTGTTGTTGTTGTTGTGTTGGGGTTTAACGACACATCAGCACGATTACGGTAAGATACGTTTACACGTCAAGAAGAAGAGAGCAAAGAGAGCGGGACAGAAGACAGGAACAAGGAGAGAGTGAGAGTGAGAAGAGATGTCTCCCCTAGAATGTCGAGGATGGCACTCTATGGGAGACACCCCGCCAATGGCGGGCTTATACCGCCTGCTGATGGGAGCAGAGAACCTATTTGTAAACCCCAGGTCCCCGCGGGGTTAATGTATAGTTCTTTAGTTATTTATACTTACAGACAATATGACTAAGTGCTGATTGGTCCTACCTACGATGTGATTGCATGTCTTAACCTTTTTTGACTGCAAACAAAGGTTCGGTTGTTTAAGCCTATCAGTTCAACGTCTGAAGAAACGGAAATTACAAAAACTCCGGTCCCGGAAAAGAAACATCTTTGATCCACTTGTATAATGAAACGCCGGCGTTGCGGCCCATGAGCGCACTTTTCTTATCAGAAGATTCTTCATCAAGAGTTACTGTACTCATCCGTTAGGTTTGTGAAGACAAAGATTTTAGAAGAAATTGGAAGAAACATGGAAAGGTCTAGAATCCTCATCTTTATTTAAAAAACGAAATAGGACGTCAAAAGTTGTGAAACGTTGCCCAAGAAAATGATGACGCTTAATTTGGCTGATACAAGAATGTAAGCTTTATATCTGATTTGTTCTAATAGCAGTACATTATCTTTCCTTCGCATTCGACTGCAGATGATCTGGCATAACAGGTGTTATCATGCACAATTATATGAGGGATAACAATCAAGTTCTACACTCTAGAATTCCCTAGACCCGATAACATATTCAAATTGGAAGATACAAAAATAATAATAGCGGAAATTGTTATGGATCATAAAATATGTTAATGAGTAAACCAAAAACCCTTCAAGCCCTGCTACAAAATGTTTGTCCCTGTGCCCTGTAATTGATATACGCCACCTATAGGCACCTATTAAGAATTGTATGTATGACGGGGTCTGATATTTTACAACCACTGAATTACAAAGCGAAACAGCCTGACGAATTATCCTTGAAAATGATGACATTTTGAGAGACCCGTGTCACATAGCTATGTGTCGTGTTCGTAATGGACTGTGTATATAACATAACTTTGTATCGTGTTCGTAGTGGGCCGTGTATATAACATAGCTATGTGTCGTGTTCGTAATGGACTGTGTATATAACATAGCTTTGCATCGTGTTCGTATGGGCTGTGTATATAACATAGCTATGTGTCGTGTTCGTATTGGGTTGTGTATATAACATAGCTTTGCATCGTGTTCGTACTGGGTTTTGTACTCGTACAAGCGTTATTTCCAACCTGAGGCGTTTTTCCCTCATAAATGGTGGCTGCATCAAACACTTTTCAAAACGTCATTCAATTTGATTAAATGTCTGCAGTAGACTATGGCATGCTCAGCAAACACGGGTAGATTCAGTCAGATGTTCAGAAAAGATGGCGCTGGAGCAAGAGTGGGCAGGTGATCTGAATAATTGCCACTAGGACGCCAGTGCAGTACACTAGAACAGACTGTGTCAATCGTCTGTATAGAAGAACAGAGCCATAGTGACATTAATGAGTAGAAGCAGTGTTAGTAATGGTGGTCGTGGTACTGGCAGAAATAGTGATAGCAATAGCAGTAGCTGTTGTTGTTGTTGTAGCAGTAGCAGCAGGAACAATGACCACAGTTGTAGCAGTAGTAATAGTGGTAATGGTAGTGCTAGTGGTAGTAGTAGCAGTGATAGTAATAGCAGTAGTAGTAGTACTAGTAATAGAAGTAGAAGTAATAGTGGAGGTAGTAGCAGTAGAAGCAATGGAGGAAGCAGATCTAGTAACTGTAGTAATAATTTAACAACAGCAACAGAAGTAGTACATATGGTAGTAGCAGTAGTTGTTGTTGTGATAGCTGTGGTGATGGTGATGGTAGTGTTTAAGGCAATCTGTGATCGTCTCCATGTAGGATTAACTACCAATGCATTTCTGATTAAGATTTGGATACAGCGTCTATAGCGTCTACAGCGTCTGCCAGATAAAACGCACCAACGAGATCTGGGTCGATGCCAAGCAGTCAGCCAGTTTGATTCATGAAGAAAGGAACGGAAAATGGCTGGCGTGGTACTAGAATTCCCCTGGACCCGGAAACGTAAAGCGGCTGTCTGAGCCAAAAAAACGAGATAGCGGCGGCATGGGGTTAATGGCTTCGTGCCCATTTTGCCGTCCAGGCAAAAAAAATATAAAAAATCTCGAATAAAAGTACTTCTTCACTCCAGCAGCCCCCTAACAGGCCTTGGTAAATTGCCTTTATAATAAAATTTTAACTGTTTTACCTATCTGCTCAAAGATAACTTTCTACGATGTTGAAATATAACGCATTAATTACTCAGTTCTCTCAAAACTTAATTTTATGCACAGTGTGTTCAAAGAGAGACTGCATAACGAAGTCCTCATTTTCTTGGAAAGATATTTTCTTGGTAAAGGGCATTTTGTCAAAGTATGTTGAAGATGTTTACAGCTACAAATGAATGGCTGCTCTGGCGGAGCTCATTAATTAGAAAGGCATGTTAAGTGTTCTACCAGAATATTTCTATAAACATAATTAAAGCCCATTAGGCTCGTTTATAATACACTTTTTGTTCGATTCAGAATAGGGTGCTTACAGCATGCATGCTTACAGCTCTTTTCATGGAGGAAACATAAGCGCATACGTAAAAAAAGATGTTGTACAAAATGTTGCTGAACTGATGTGCTGTTTGATTTCCTTTGATCTGAAATTGATTATTCCCTGGAGACTTTCCATTTCACTGCTATTGCCTCTTTAAGTCTAACAATTTACCCATTATTCTACTTTTATGTTCCCTATCGTTATTTAGTTCTAGGCATTATTATTATTATTATTATTACTATTATTTTCGTTGAGAATAGAATTGTGGAGTAATTTACATCCATATTTTTTTTTTTTTTTTACAAGTTAGGCTTTGTATTCTCTCTCTCTCTCTCTCTCTCTCTCTCTCTCTCTCTCTCCACCCCTCACCATCTCTCTCTTTCCCTCTCTTCTCATACTCTCTGTCTCTCTCTCTGTCTCTCTCTCTCTGTCTCTCTTTCTCTCTCTCTCTCTTTCTCTTCCTTTCTCTGTATTTGCTCCATCTCTGTGAACGAGTACGATGTTGTCAAAGTTCCTGGGAATGACAAAATAACAAATTGTACTTCTCCGAGGAGTTGTTGTGACTGATGGTGTTGCCTCTCTTTGTGCTTTTGAGATTTACCTCTGAACGCTGAGATCGCTTTTCTATTTCTACTGATCCTCTTTTGACAAAAGGAGTTTTTTAATAGGATCTTGTCTTTTTCTTATTCCGGTTCCACTGACTATGTCTTCGTTTGAAAACTACTGAGTTTGATTTTAATAGTAGTATTTAAATATTGATATGCACGTTATTGATCTCCCTGTCTCCTTCTTTTATTTTTCACCCCCCCCCCCCTGTTTTCTCTTCCCAGTCAATTCCACCTTCTCTCGCCGGTTCTCTCTACTTTGGCCTTTCCTCTTTAGAACTCCATTTCACATGCTCGTCATATTTTCCATCTTTTTTTTTTTTTTTTCTGTGCGTTATCTTTTTAGTTTTTTTTTTTTTTTTGTAACATTCAACAACGCATATAAATACAAATGTGAGGGGGGGGGGATATGTTGGTTATAGATCATAAAAATTATACCGGCTATTTATAACTTATGCATACAAATTCACCCTTACAAAATAATGGCGGACATTCGCCGGCTACATTCGTGTTTGTGTTTGGCTGCTCAAATCTCCTCTAGTTGTTGGCAAGACGATCTGGCGTCAGATAAGACAATATTTACCCGGGCCTGCCACACCGGACTCCCCTCTACTGCTCACAAACCTCGGATTGCATGATAAGATAGGACAGCATCAGCAACAGCAGCCACGGCTGAGGAGGAAACGGGGACGCGAAAGCAAGGCAAACAAGGTGTAGAATCGTGGAGAACCTGATCTTCGTCATAAATTAAGCGATGAACTCAAGCCAATGTAATCAGTAATCAGTATGCATTCTTCGAGCCATATCTAGGATCTCGATACGAAAATAAGAATTAGGACGATAGAGGTGGCGGATCTCTACCTGCATTTGATGTATAATTATTACTTGAAAGAATTGCCCCCCCCCCTTTTCCCGCTTTTTTTTTTTTTCTTTGTTTGTAATTGTCCTTTTTCTTTTTTTGTTCTTTTTTTTTTCTGAGAGATTTTATATGCACCATGAAATATAAACAACATGAGAGTTGGTTATAAGGAAGCTGGGAGACAGATTTGCTTGTAAGGAAAGCATGAAATGCTATAACTCAAGCTGAATCCCCTGATTCAAGACACCACCTTGAGAATGTTATGACAACCATGTTTACGTCATTAAAACCAGCTCAGACAAGGAAATCGTTTTGAGACTTTATTTCCGACAATTCGACCTCTGTGAGACATCGGGTATCAATATCTTGTCAGAATAAAAAGCAGAATGTCTGTCAGATCATAAAGACTTTATCTGACAAGGCCAATCTCCTCCCTGACATTCTTGTGTCATCCCAAACGTTCTCAGTGTTTATCTTATCGATGTAAAACCCAGTTGGCTGAACGACCTCGGACATATCAGTTCATTCCTTTGGAAAGACATTTCTGTTGTAGACAATATGTAAATGAACAATAGTTGTTACGTAGTTAGAAAAAGGCGCAATTTCTACCTCCTAAATTTCACACGTCAGGCAGGACTGCTAGAATTTTCTGAATTCCATTTTGTACTTTTATAACACTTCATTACGAAAGACCATAGCAAGAAAGTTGCATTATTATGTCTTTGCTCTGGCTATCCAGGTATAATAAATATTCTTGTGTAAAACTTCGACACCAGAGGTTAATTTTAAAATAATATTCACTTATTGTCCTGTGCGTGATACGAGATCGGTCGTTACTATTACAGGCAACGTTTCTACATCGTGTAGAAAGAGTCAGTTATAATGGTTCTTCCCTTCAAAACACGACAGGCACGGGCCTAAATAAAAATGAAAGAGAAAAAACTTTCGACCAAACCGGATTTTTTTTTTAATGGTTCATAATACTGTGGAAAGTATAGTGGGCCTGCCCTTGCGCTAATAGGTCCCTTGACACTTCTAGGATTAAGCAAGACTAGGAAAGAGCACGGTCACTTTCTCAGCAAGTGCATGCAACGAGTTATTTCGTTTCGAATGTCACTTAATGGGTTATGTTTAGATATGTATTTTATCCAATAAGCCACCCGAAAAGTTCCAGCGGAGGATCTTTATAATATGGTGATCAGAAACAATATCCAGAAATTCTATTCGGTTTGCAGTTCTCATCAGCATTTCGAGGCCCACCGGTGGAAAGGCTAAGAATTGAATCCACAGAGAGAGAATGTAAGGAGAAGCAGTCACTCGTGGGATGAAATCATAAAATAAAGATGAGCATGGGTAAAGTACAGGTCAAGGGTCCTAAAGAGTTGAATGACAATGAGGAACTGAGCAAAGAATTTGGGAACTACTATAATTTAATTTGTCCCTCGGACACCAATATAGAATACAGACTGCTGCAAATGTGTGCATAGATGGAACAAAAAGGAAAACCATAGTACCCTGCTTTTCATGTGCGCTAGAGAATGAAAGAGCGTTTTTCTTTTCCAATTAATACGCCGGCGATATGCTCGGGTCCTATGTGTGTTACAACTTACTGAAGTCCTTTCAAATGTAAGTAAAGCGATACAGTCATTTTGATAATAGAGAGATGGCATTGAAGATAAAAGTAGGTCTATGGCATCACTTTGAAGAAGTTTTATAAGTGGTATTGTAACTTCTTTTCCTTATAATTAGGAGTGATTATGTATTGTTTAGTACTTTTTATCTAGTTAAATGAACGAGGCTCGAACTTAAGTCTTAATTAACAGTCCCGATTGATCTGGAATTCCCAAATGTCAATGAACATGCCAATAATTGTATGTTAAAATTACCATACATTTAGATGTTCACGGGTGATAGCTTTTCTCCCCACCTGTCCTGTTTCCTTTGTTTTCGGAATATTTACTTTTTGTTTTGTTTCATTATGATAATTTCTTTTTCATACGTTTGTTTCTTTTTTATTCGTTGTTATTTTTCTTCTCTATCGACCACAATACGTGCCCTAAATCATTCTGCAATACCACGTCCAGCGGGTAAAGATCTGTATTCTAATTTCTTAACGCGTAGAAAATTAATTATGGTCATTTTTTTTTTTTCCTATGGATCTATCCGCTTAAAATATTTCACGATGGATTAATGAATTATTTTTCTCCCTTCCCATTTTCCATATTTCTGTCGTTCCATAGTTAATTTATTGTTCACTTATGTTTTTGTCTCTCTTTAATGGATCTGTGTTTTTGTTTAGTCTGAAAGAACAAATAATAGATGGAAATTGCTGAGCATCTGGCATTGCTCTGAAACAGTCTTTGGAGACTAAACCGTTTTGTTCAGCAGTTACAGAAAAGTATGCAGTAGAGGAAGGAGGCAGATGAAACACTTATTAACTGATTTTGAATTTATCGACAATGTCATCAACATTCTTTTTTGTTTGGGGTTTTGGTTTGAAGTGGCATCAACACAGTTACGGCTCTGCTGTCGGTAACCCCAGTAGAGAATGAAATATGCCACAAGACAATGATTATATCAATGAAAGCCTACTGACATTGACTTGGCTTGAGGCCGGACATTTTCGGTAGGGGATAGCAGAGCTCTCAAAACCGAGTCTTTTCTCAAAGGCTGGCGTCCGTGGATGAATAGAGGGATATTTGGAGGGGAGGGAGATAGAGAAGGGGATGGAGAGAAGAACTCTGGAGAAGGGGCGGGAGAGGAAGGACTGGGGTAAATCGATCTTCATGCAACATGCAGCCATTAATTCACTTAACAATCGTCCGCCCCCCGCCCGTCGCTCCCTTTACATTGTGGTTTAATAGGGACCATCCATCACACGAGATTGGGCCTGTCGTGTAGCTCAGCCAGGAAATGAAGCAATTGGGGGAAAAAAGGACAATAAATGCATAAGATACAACACAAATACTGTCATATTCTATGGCTGATTTTTAAAAATTGTATTATTATTGTTATTATTATTTTGTACAGGTTTTTTTCCTGTGATTTTGTTATTGTGAGACACAATTCTTCATTTTTCTACCGTTGTTAACTGAAAAAAAAATATATTGTGTGGGTGGAATGAATGATATCATTCCCCTCACATATCTGGTTTGGTTGCATTGAGCTTAACGCCGCTATTTCTTATCGTTGTTACGGTAATATTAATTCAGCGATTAGTAAGAGTGTCAGCCGTTTGGAAAATCAATAACGCCATATTCAGATATAGTATCTTTTTAGGGCCCGAGATCATGATCTTATTTTCCACCAAGAATAAGGATAATGAGATTATAGTATCGAATTCAGAATACCAGATGGCATTCATACCACCTATTCATGGTAAGATGAATAACAACTTGACAATTCTAAACATTTCACCAATTGTTTTTCAATGCCAGTTTGAAATACTTCGATGCCTACATGAGATATAATACTCTCTATTATTATTATTTTTGTGGTCGTATGACGGATATCATAAAAACTGTAAATGAAGTCTGTATGTCTCTTCAGTATTTATGAGGAGGCTCAATTAATCATTTGCAAAGAGACATCCTCTTTACGATTGATCGAATTTCAAAGAAAAAACAAATCGTCGACCGGAACTTCCATTTGAGAAGAGAATAAGACTACAAAAGCAGCAGTAATGCAGTCGTCGTGCAATGACAGAACATGTCGTTATGTCTGCCATTTAAATTCTTAATACTCTAACCAAGTCAGTTTTGTATGAGACTATGGTAGAATGAGCAGCATGATATGCCATAGAGATTTCAATTGAGGAATTTAACAGTGTATTCAAAAAGGTGTGATAATGGGATAAAATCGCTTTTCTTATATTTTTTTAATGCTCTACCCACGTCCGTTTTATGGGAGACAAATGTTCAATTGGCAGAATGGTTTCTCATAAAAATTTCAATTCAGGGAACTAAAGGACATGAATACTGGGGGGAAAAATGTGTTATCACCGTACCGGTACTTGAGGTTTAGAATAGAGTTGCCCCATTGAAATCTTTGAATTCCTAATGCTCTGCCCCACTTCAGGTACTCACGACCACTAAACTCTGTTAAAACGGGGTGTGCCATACACGTGCCAACATGTTAGGGGCTATTTCACGTTCAGTGCGAACAAATGCATGTTCGGTGCTGATTGATAGCCAGTGCAGAATGACCATACCTCTTCTAATTCGCTCCATCAATCAGCCAAGCACTTGATGATGGCGTTGGAACAGTTGTGACACGTGCAACAACCAGGACTGAACCAGGCACTATATTAAATCAAGATTATGGCTGAGTTAAATGCTGTTCATAACTGGCAATACACACACATATTCATCTATATACACACATATTATAGCCTTGTCGCACACACCTGCAAGTTGGAACACAGAAAACACCAGCTCCCATATCTCTCCTTTTCTCCTTCCTCATTCTCGATCCTTTCCCCATCTCCCTTTATACATTCAGACATAAACAGATAGGCACCAAACGTATGCACATCAAAACTTTACATACGCATGCACAACGGCCTTCATAATGTGAATATGTGAGTGAGCCAAAATCGTGACTCATTTATTAGCTAATCGAAATTCGTTTACTTCATTGTCATTTTTTTTTTTAAATTAAATTTCTTAACACATATTACATGTATATTTTCTTTTATTGTACTGCCTAAATTATCATATTCTTTTCTTGACAGACTTTCATTAATTTTGTACATTATAAATTGTACATTATAAAGCATGTTGAGAATTAAAATCAATAAGTGAGTTATGAATTCTAGCCCACCCTGTGCATACATCATTGTTCTTTCTGAAGCAGGCAACCTTTCCTTTCCTGTCAATACAGTGACTGCTGAATGATGATCTCCTGTTATGTAGATATATGAGATTTTATTTTTTAGTTTAATTTGATTCTTCATACTATTTACTTTGGTTACTTTGATTTTTACACGCTGTTTCCCTCAATTCTCTCAGTTCCCCCGTGTAAGCATTGGGAACAGATACGTGCAGGACTGTGAGATAATGAAGATTAAAGATAGTCAGCCATCGTTCAGAATGATGGAGTGACAAAATAAATCTATAGACAACAAATAACAGCCCTTTAAGTAACCCAAATATTAGTAATAATAATTATCATATTAATAATTTAAAACGGCCATATCACTAACGCACACGTTTTCGGTTCGGAGACTTATTTCGTTATCCCGATCAGTTACCGTGTTACATGCATCTTTCTGATCCTGGTTCTAACTTCCACAAACAGAGGCAAATTTGATCCTCGTCACACATACCCCAAAGAGAAACAAGCTATGAATATAGGCTAATTCTGAAGTAAAATCTATAGCCTTACTGGAAAACAAAATTCAGAGTCACTGAAGCATCTGGTTCTAGAAATAATTTTAATAATAATAATAACAAGAACAAGAACATGAATCCGCCTCATTATCGATTATTATGATAGATAAATAAATATATATAATTCAGGGTTATTGTAATATTTGTAATCATGTGGCCTTGAAAGTTATTGCCTTTCCGTTGTGTGTTCAATATGGCAACGTTGTCAGGTCTACAAAAACACGACCTTGGCTATGGCGGCAAGGAAGTAAATCAGATAAGAGGGGAAGCGGGTGGAGATGGATGATTGTCCCCTGGGCAGGTCAATAATCAGGGAATTAGGGCGAATGCTATGTAAACAAACTCCCCAATGGCTCTGAGATCATTATCAAAGAAGTGCTAGGAAACACGAGGAAAGCGCTTTCAGGGGAAAAAAAAGCCAGCAGAACACGAATTAAATAAGCTGAATTAAACCCGTGTTAACCCTTATGTTTTCATAGGAAACTGCTGAAATGCCAATGTTTTTACGATGACATTTATATCAAATCAAGAAATGACAGTTTATGGTCTAACAGACAATAAAAGAGGATTTCAGTTTGCTACTGAATTGTATGTAATTTGGACAGTTATTTATCTGCAAAGTACATGTATAATGTTTGAGTCATTGAGACAGTCGGCTCTTTCATATGACCAGGGTTAAACCAATATTAATGCTGTTGCTAACTGAACCCGTCTCTTGGTGTTGTATAACTGTTTGCAAAACGTTCACCTATTCAAACAGGGGATAACGATTGTCTTCATTCTAATGAAGTTTCTTTAAGAAAAAGTATGGATATTTTTACATTACACTGCTCTGATAACAAATTTGAATGCAGGGCAAGGATGGAATTTCCGGTTGTTGAGGCTAGTAAAAGAAAAAAAAAAAAGACAGTTCAAGAGGAAAAAAAATGTAAACGTCTGTAGGTTTAGAGATCACGGAAGCCTTGGACCAAACTGATACGTAAATAAATTTCTAGAAGACATTCTGTACCATATTTGAATTAAAAAGAATGTTAAATCCCAATCCAGTCCTGCTTCTGTTCAAGCAAATCTGTATGAAATAACAAATATCAACAGACCCTCAAGCCATGCTGAATTAATAATCTTTGATTACGTTTAGGCAAAGGTTATGAAGAGAATAGAAGATGACTACATTCTCTCATTGAAACTACTTAAGAAAACCCAAGTTTGAACAAAAAAGCAAAAACAAAAAAAAACAAAAAAGAAGAAAAATGCCTAATTCTATATCATTCTAAATTCTTGTCAGGGCGTTTAGATTTATTATACATACAGAGTTGTAAAGCAGAACGAGACGGGAAAGTGTGAGAGAGTATGAAAATAATTATGAATCAGATAAGGCTACTATACGTCAAAAGATTGTTTCCTACGGACGAACTTCTTTACAAACAATGAACACAGCGCAGGGACAGTTTGTATTTCTTCCAAGAAATTATACTAACATTGACTGTTTTATTAATCAAAATAGGGATGTAATATTATCCATATTTACCATATAGATATACAAGTGATGGGTACTGTGCCATAGGTTATTTTTCTTTGTGTCTTTGTCTTGTGAAAACATCAGATTGTAGACGTTACCCTTCTGGTACTATATAATGTACTACCGTCTGATTGACGGCAGGTCTAGATGCTTAGATTATGAAAACGCCTCAGATTACATAGACAATCGAAATGTATGTTAGAGACACCATGAAACTCTCTCGTGATGCCAAATTCAGAGTTCCGCCTTTGCCTTCTCTCTGTGAATCTGCTGATGTTTATGGAATAGGAAGAACCTGTTAATATCAGTGACTGTCATTGTGAACCTGGGGAAAAAGTTTTAAAAGGCTAATTTAAGATCATGTCTTTGGAAATTGTGTATAATTAGGGTTTATGAAGACCAAAAATGGCATGAGACCCTTTCTTAGCTAGAGAATGCACGGAAATTCAGCATTGCTACCTCCTGATTTCTAGGACCATAAGTTTAGCATTTACTAATCAGGCGGTCAACTTAATTGAAGTTTAGCCATTATGACAGTAACAAACCCTAAATTTTTCAATACCTATAATTTTTTTTTTTTTTAAATTTCATAATGGCTTCTAATGGAGCAGTGTATCTTCATAATTGATGGCGGTTTTCTCTGAGTTTTTATTTATTTATTTATTTATTTATTTATTTATTTATTTATTTTATTTATTTTATTTATTTTATTTATTTTATTTATTTATTTATTTATTTATTTATTTATTTATTTATTTTTTACCTGAGGCTGGGAGCGTATGGGCAAATAGATTAAGTGTGTCTTGTACACTTTTTTTTTTTTTTAACTCTGTGATGAAGATGAATGTTATCAAATAAAAGATCCAGAGCATATATTTTACAGTGATATAGGTTGCTCAAAAACCGCACAATTGCGATTTACTTTGACGTTTTTTAGATTTGTTCACATTCCTTTACTTTTGCTTGACACTGCTGCTCTCGTAACGTCAGCATTAACTCGCCAGACTACACAGGACATACCCGGCCTTTGTCCTACAACTTAGCAGGCTCAAGGCAGGAAGAAGAGAAAGCAAGAAATAAAGACGTTCAAGAGCAGTGTCAATTCAACCTGTGTGGGTAACCCAGGCACAGCCTGCACCGACAATAAGACTAATTGTTTGCCTCATTCTTTTCTTTTGCATCAGCTTTTGAATCTGTGAGAGACACACACAGAGAGAGAGAGAGAGAGAGCACATGTTTGTATGTGGGTGGGTGTGTGTGTGTGTGGTGGGGGAGGGGCGGGGGTGTCTGTGTGTTTGTGTGCGTGTGTCTGTGATGTTGTTGGATATCTAATTTTTGTGTGTTGGGTTCAAAACGTCTTTGTTTTCTCTCTTTTTTTCCAGCGTATAGCCGTGGTATGCTGGAGAAATTCTATCTGATAGGAGATGTGACTGCTTGAGTACGTTTTCTGTCTTTCAGTAGCCAGTATCAGTGATTGTTGTTTATAGTATTCATCGTTTCCATTTCATTGTATGATTTCACACATGCAAACAGCGCACATACTGGAGCTCAATGGCTTTCCCTCTGTTCTGCGAAAAAATGCACCGTGTACTAATTTGGTACTGGACAACATAAATTATACACACTCTGCTCTTTGTTTGTTTTAGGAATTTTCCCCTCTGAATGGATTTTTTCAGCAATAATAGTAGTACTATTTACGTTTTTACTTGACAATGTATTGTCCAAAGTGTTTCTAACCTGAACAAATATAGAGCTCAGATGCATCAAATTCGGTAATTGTAACATTTAGCGTTAACTAGTGATCTGTTTTTAAGTTACACGATTGGGCATTGTGCCAACAAGCGCAAAATGCAATGACATCAATCCCTGTGCTGGAAAAAAAAAATGTAGGTTATACATGCTAAATCCTAATTTACACAAGTTATAATCCTCGAGTTGTCATTTTCCCCACTTTGCTTTGAAAGAAGATCGGGGACCCATTGGCACACAAACATTATGCTTTCAGCCATGTTGCATTTTCTTTTATGTTAGATTTGTCTCATGTTTATACTTAAACACGGTGTTAAAATACATTCTATTTCATATTTTTGTTTTCATCTATTTTTTCTTAAACACAGATTTGCTTTTTCTTTTTATCTTTCTATGATCCTTGTTATAAACTGATACATGTGCATCGTGGCTAATACAGTCTGTCTACCTGTCTATCCTATTTATTTATCTCTTATTTTTTTTATCTATCTATCATACGGTATTTATTTATCCATCTGTCCATCCATCCATCTATCCATCCATCTATCTATCTGACCGTCTATCTATCTATCTATCTATCTATCTATCTATCTATCTATCTATCTATCTATCTATCTATCTATCCATCCATCCA
>JBCAUA010724779.1:0-15193 GCA_038406235.1 Peronia verruculata | reverse complement strand
CATTAGGGTGGACTTGTGCTGGTCGAGGGTCCCAGCAGGTTAAGCCAGCGGGATTGTTCTATTATTTGGTATACTGTAGTATCGATACCACTCGTGAAATACGCCCACTTCTGCCCACCCATAAAGAAAAATGGGCGCCTCAGGGTAGGGACCGTGGAGCTCCACCAGTGCCAGCGCAAGTCTACCTTAACATTTACATATACTATTTGCTGCAAACCTCTATTTTTGGTTACTCGGCCTAAATCTCACGAAATCCCATTCCTGTATTCAAATTAGATATTAATCACTCTGGCGAGATCAGAAGGGGATTCCCCTAGGTGCGGGAAAAACGGGGGCGCGAATTTCAGAGCACATATGATAAATGTAGGTCCGACGAGTGGATGTCGGTCCTCCCTAATGCTAACATGTTACTAAGCATAATCATCACAGTATCGATATGTGCCATTTGAACTTTCAGGTTGAAATTTCCTCAGTAGCAAGAGGTCAGGACCACAAACAAAAAAAAAAAAAAGCTAGATCTAGTGCCAAAATTTGGGTTGATAAAAATGTTGTATTGCTATGTCTGCTAGTTGGTAAATGAGTTAGGCCTACAACTTTTTATCAAAGGAAGATTGGAAGAAGAGGCAAAGGAATTGAAATCTAGATCTAGATTGTAGTTGATTTCCAATTTCAGCAGACACTAGCAAAACAATTTTACAAATATTTTAAGTAGATCTAGATCTAGGTCTACAAAGTATCTAGATGTGCTTTGCTCTAAAGTCATCATAGGCAAGACAGGACGGAAATCTTTCCAAACTGAAATGAGGAGTCCAGCTAAAAAATTTTGTCAGTTTTTATAGTCCAACCAGGGGACGCAGTGGCTCAATGGGTATGGCCTCTGCTCTTGGAGCAAAACAGGCCGGGATCGAAACGCGGGTTCTGCATCGGGGGATGACAGAACACGAAGATCGAAAACCCGCATTTTTTCAGTGATTCAATGGTCTCCTGGCTTCCTGTGGGTAGGGAGGCCCGACATCTAGCCTTCTCAAATAAGGGCGAATATATTTCGGAGGTCCCGTATGTACGTTACGCACGTTAAAGAACACTTGGCAGTTGAAAATCGATGTAAGAGTAGGCCTGAGTGCCGCTGTGGGGGCAAACTTCCCAGATTCCAAATTTCTACCCACAAAAATTTCTCAGCAAAAATTGGCAGCTTCTAAAAAGCCGAGAAAATCCTTTCTCTTAGGATTGAAAGGCTTCAGAAAAAAAAAAAATAGTCCAACCAATTACCAAGGTCTCACTGTGATGAAGTATTAGACTGAGAAATAATATCCACCATTATACCAAGTAAAGCTGCAGTGTAGTGTCCTTAATACGTGTAGTATTGCATATATGTCAGACATTATAATAATACTTTGATTTGATTGTCTCCCCCCGCCCCCTCCCCATCACGATGTAGATCATAGATTGGTCATTTGACAGGTTCAGTCCTCCCCACCCCCACTCTCTTTCTGTTTCATATTTCAATTCAGTGGATCAGATCAAGCAATGCATTCAATGTATTTGGAATGAGAAATGATTGCAATATTACAAAAATACTTTGATAGTTGATATTGACACCCGGATACATTATTCAGAATTAATAAACTGAAGTTCTTGTTTCTCTGTCTTACCAGTTTTTCCACCTACCATATATCCTATTGCCCATTTCCAGACTTTAAAACCAAGGGACTGAAGCGAGTGAAACAGTCAACCATGCCGGCCTTACTGGAACGGCCTAAGATGACCCGAGCCATGTATGAAGCATTGAAGCGTCACATCATGCGAGAGAGGGAAAAGAAAAAACAAGGTTTGTTTGTTTGTTTTTTTTTTTGTCAATCTCCATGTCACAGATAAGCTCAATAAGCTAAAAATGAACAAAGTCACTCTTAATATACATTGACTCTTTGAATTTTACTCCAGTATGATGTATTATGAAATAATGTTTGAGTGTAAGTGAGTCAGAATACTGATATTGTGAGTTTGTAGTTGATTTTATTTGGTCACTTCTACCATCACAGCCTGACCATCTGTGTTTAGCTTACTGAGACAAGGACGTAATACGAGTGATTTCAGAAATGAAGCAGGAGCACATTAACAGATAATGAATTTTAATAATGTATGACCACTCATTCATTGTGTATGACCACTCATTCCTAAGCAATACAATCACCCTGGAAGATCCAGTGATGAGACACCTATGTCATGTATTCTTTCAAATCCCTTGGAAACACTTACGTCCATCATAAAATCGTGACTGTCTGTAAAATCGTTATCTATGAGTATAGCAGTAAAGTCTTTTGTCTGAAGTCAATCATCTACTTAAGTGTGGATCGAGACATGAAATGTATGTTAATATAAAATGTTAGGCTTGTTAGGATTCAAACTCCAGAACTCCAGATCCTGAATCTTATGGTTTATGGATTAGGCCATCAACACAACACAGAAACATTGCTTGGTAAATGCTTACGGTCAGAAATTATTTCAGCTCACTGAAGACTGAACTTGTTTTGAGTTTGGAAGTACTGAAGACTGGCATTTTCAGAGGAATTTCAAAAAACAAATAAAACATCACTTTTTATAGTCTCACACCAACCATTTTAACACATATGACAGTGCTAAATCAATACAATCTGGTAGAGAAAACAGAAATGGATTATGCCACATAGTTATTTTTTAATGATTTTTAAAAATGACTCAGATTTTAGGTTTCCCAAGAATTTGGGTCTAGATCTAGATCTAGCGGAGTTGTCCAATTGTCAGACAGCAGTGGTTTCAACATCTCTGCCTGCTGTGCCGAAAAAAAGTTTATCTAGATGTAAGAGCACTAGTTATAGACAAGGAAGATGCTGGTATTTTCCCTTTGCCCTTCTTAGTATACGCCCAGGATCAACTCGACTACTGTTTTCCTTCTCTACTTTCACTTTGAAGGGACTTTCCTTGTTCTTCAAAAACTAAAAAAATTACTGACCGACTTCCGCCAAACTCGGTTTGAAATGAAACAAATGATGACTCTACAGTAAGAGATGGTCCTGGAGCATTTGCCGGGAATGGGTCAGTGTAAAAAAATTATAAAGTCGATCCCACAAGGGTTGCAAGAAACATCGACTACAGGACGGACCCACTATGTTGCGGGAAACTTCGCCAGTGAGAAAGATTTATTGGACATAATTTTATTTGAATTTTTAAGTTCGCTATGAAATTTGTTTCATCGAAGTAGTAATAATAATAATATAGAGCATTTATATTGCATTATTTCCTGTGCAGTGCACATTCTCAGACTTCTGTGTGCTTGTAAATGAAGTCTGTTTCTTTTTAATGCAGTGGTCTCCATCTGGGAACCGACCACTTAAGAGGCTACCTCTGTTGTGAAATGGAATTTTTTCACCATAATTTATCCCTTTAAGAGCTCGCTCCAAATTAACAAATCCTCCCAAGAGCCCGTTGCTGAATCAGACATGCGAGTACTCATGGTGTAATTTCACATCATATCGTCCATTTGAGACTTGCTTAGCACTAGGTGTGCAGTAAAATGAGGAGGGGGTGGAGGGAAGAAGGATACAAGAAGGGGGAGTGACGAGGGGTGTGTGACTGTGTAATGAAACCACACATGGACTGGCCTGTAACCATTTAATTTCTTTATCTGCCAACTCGTAGGACAGCGCCCGTCATTTGTTCTGTGTGTAAGGAGGAGTGAATTTAGCGTCCTGACTGCGGTCAGTCTGTCTAGGTTTAAACACTATTACAGGATTATTAAGTAGGGTAAACTAGTCATATCATGGTGTCATTCAACAATGATACATTTACAGGGAAACTCAGTCGATCTTGGAAAGAAGCTGGGTATCACTGATGAAATTACAAATCAAGGAAGGTCAGGAATCATTGGATCTCTAGTTACAACATACAGTTTACGAAGAAAGCTGTTCTTGTGGCATAGAAACATATCTTATACTAACGCAATGGTAAGGATCAGCTAAACATAGCAGAAAAGACAGCAGTCAGGTTGTTTGCATATCCTTTCAACCACTTAAGAAAGAACCCATCGGCTGAGGAGCCTGCTTTTTTTTGTCTCGTGAAGACCCAGGTCATAGGTGGGCTTCACAGTATCTATCAATGACAAAGTTCAGTTAAAGTTTTCATTTACAGTATACAGTTCTTCCGAAGCAAATTTTCTTCACTGGTTGGTTTGCTATGTTTCAGAACAAGAGCAAGATGCAATGATGGAGAGACTGAAAAAGGAAAGAGAACTGAGAAAGAAAAAGGAAGAAGAAGATCACCTGACTCTAGAACAAACAAAAGAACAGGTAAACTAATGCTGTTTCTTGGCGTTCTCTGGTTGAAGGAAAGATAAATGGTTGCGATGAATGTAGGGGTGAACTCAGTTTGAAGTCAGGTAAAGGTAGAATCTTCTCTTCTTAAAAAAAAAAAAATCTTATGAGTGTTGGATCAGAGATATGCAGGCATTACATTGTTTGTACTTTATAAGTACTTATATGTTTGTAATAGGTTTAAAAAACAACAAATGATAATTATATGACTTTGGTTTGAACTTTAAAAAAATGAACACAAAGATAAATCTTTGATTGGATCAGTCTTGGGCTGTTAGTACAAAGAAAGCATAATATATTTAAAATTCAACAGTGGGCTGTCACAGGTTTCAGTTTAAAATTATGGGTTCCTGAATAGGGCAGCTGAATGCATTCTTAACTCACAGAAGGCTGAGCTTGTTTTGAGTTTGGATACACCGAAGACTGGCATTATCAGAGGAATTTCAGAAATTGATAAGCACACTTTTTATAGTCCCACATCAACCATTGTAATACATATGACAGTGCTAAATCAACACAATCTGATACAGTAAACAGAAATGAATTATGTCACAATTATTTATTAATGATTTAAAAAAAAAATGAGTCAAATTTCGGGCTTCATGAGAATTTGGGGAAAATATTGGAACATGTAGATCTAGATGTAGCTGAGTTGTCCAATTGTCAAATAGCAGTGGTTTCTACATCTTTACCTGCTGTGCAGAAAAAAGTTTCTCTAGATGTAGAAGCACTAAATATAGACAAGGAAGATGCTGGTGCTTTGCCTTTACCCTGGGATTACGAGATCTAGATCTAGATCTAGACTTAGGAATTGTTAGACCACCTGTATCATAGCACTCTCACTTGCTAGTTCTAAATTTAATGTTTATAATTTTGGTTTCCTGCGTGTATGTGTCTGACAGATCAGTACCAGAAGACTTTCCACTTTCCTTGCCTTTCCCTGCTCACCATTATGTTTATTAGATCAACTCGACTATTGTTTTCCTTCCCCACTTTCACTCTGAAGTGACTTTCTTGTTCTTCAAAAATCAAAAAGCTACCGACTGACATCCGCCAAACTCAGTATGAACGAAACAAATCGTGACACGATGGTAGAGACGGTTCTGGGGCATTCGCAGGAAATGGGTCGGTGTTAACCCCGGTTAGGGTGGGGGAAACGCTTCAGTTGACCACTAGACGGTCCCCACATGTCACGGGGAAACATAAGTGAGTTAAAAAGCTCAACTCCACGTTTGCATCAAGTAATATATGTAACTGAAATTACCATTAACATATCCACCATCTCTTTATCAGATTGTCCAACTAGAAAAGAAGCTGGAACAACTGAAGGAACAAAAACATGAACTTTTCTCACAGCTTAAGAAGGTTTTACATCAGGAGAATGAAACGCGGAGACTTGCCCAGCAGAAAGAACAGAGGTGAGTATCTCTATACAAGTGATAGAGTAGTGTATCTGGACCAGATCAAATCAGAACAAACCATTTAATAGCATTGAAATTAATCTTTATCCTGAGAAAAAAAGTACTCTTGGGAGGAAGAGGGGGGAAGGGAATATTTGATTCCATTGTTTCTTAGGTGGGACAGGAAAGGGAGAAGAAGGATGTTGGATTGTGTCAGAGAAAAAAAATAAAGACAGGAGAGAAAGACAGCTAGTGGTGTGTAGTTGAAACAGAGAAATAGATCATCACATTGGGCAGATTGTTAGCTCCCAATATTCCATTAGCCAACAAGTTGAATTGCCATTCCCCTGCCATGGTAAATTATCCAATCAGTGCTCAACTGACGTGATGGCAGGAGTTCACATTGCTGTATTTGCTCCAGGTTACAGTAAAGTTGCTGGAAGGAGATGACCTAGCTCTATGTATGTCTGAAAAAGTTATCCAAGTCATGACAATGACAAGTTATTCCACATTTGAGAAATGAAAGATTAGGCCTAAAGCTCATAAGAGAACAAGCTAGCCATTCACCAGTGGCTGCAAGGCCATATGAAAATGTAATGTACATAAGTGGAGTAGCATACTGCCATTTTTTTTTTTTTCCCGTCATCATAAAAGTAATTGGTCTTGACAAAATATAATAATTTTAATATATTCTAGAATTGGAAGAAACTGAAAATTTGAGAAACCAGTTGACAGTTGGCTGACGATGATTTTGAATTTTTCTCACCTTGACAGTGAGATGACCATGTCTCAGCCGACCTATCAGCACCCAGCATTGACTGCCGCCCCTCAGCCCATGATCATGCATGGACGTCCAGCGTTGTACAAGCCCACAGCAACTCAGCCAGTTCTTACGGTAAATCTCCCATGTGTACCAGTCCTGTGGTCAGTTCCAAACTAGGACATTTAACAATCATTTCAAACACTTTGACTTGTCAATTTGAACTTAAAACGTCTGCTCCAGAGTCTACTTAGTGACACATTTCAGTGGTCTAGCATTTCTCTGGAAAAGCGTTATTTTTCACATCTGCTTCACTGCTTACCAACATGGTTAGTAAGATTTTATTATGACATTTTTTACATTATCCAAAGAAGAATTGTTTGTTTTTTTTTGTTTGTTTTTTTTACAAATTTATTTTAATACCTAACTTCTATTTGCATGCCAGGTACTTACTCATAGTTTTGGAGATGAGGGAAGTCTCCTGGTATTTCAGTTTTAACTTCAGAATATTTAATGCTTTTTCTTTTCTCAGAAATTTAAATCTGTTTAGTGCAAAAAATCAAATTAAATTAAGAGTGAAGAGAAAATTTTGACATTGGATTGGCTTGAATTTTAAAAACAGAGACATGATACAGAATATTGTAGCTATTCTAATGTTCCTGCAATGTATTCATGTCATAGCCATTTATTCTGGTGACAGGGAATGAAGCGACAGAGAAGTCCTACACCCCCTCCATCTTCAGCCTCTTCATCCTCCTATCCAAGTTACAGCCACAGTGAGGCCAAGTACCCACTTGGCCCAGACACCAAGTATACTCATGGAGACTCCAAGTATCCACACACAGACCCAAAGTTTGTCCACGCAGACCCTAAATATCTGACTTCTTACCCCGCCACTAAAGCTGGGCCCAGTGCTCACCTCTACACAGCTCAACATGCTCAGCCGGCAGACTTCAGTAAGCACAGTGTGTTATTTTTTATCAGTCTCATTTCTAATTAATTTTTAAGCTTTTCTTTGTCTCTGTCATATTTACAAAAAAAAAAAAAAAAGAAGTTAACCCTGGATGTGCCAGTAGAAAGTACTGGGATGTCCAAGCTTCTGTAACATTTATTCATGTCACAAACAGTGGTCTCAGCCTAAGAACCCTCCACCTAAGAGCCTGGTCTGTCTAAGAACTCGCCCCTGCTGCGAAACAGACTTTTTCTTCTATAATTTACCCCTCTAAGAAACTGCTCTGGGCGCTCCCAAATAAAAAAAATCCATCTGAGAGCCGCTGTTGGACCAAGATACCGGAGTACTTATGGTATAATTCCACATCATACTGTCCACTCGAGAAAAACGCACAGTGATTGATGTGCAGTAAAATGGGGATGGGGTGGAGAAAAGAGGTAGACAAAGGAGTAGAAGTGATGACAGATGAATGACTGCATAAACATGCCATGTTGTTGACTACCGCGTAACCATTTCTTTGTTTGACATCATGTGGGACAGCACATGTCATTGGCTTTGTGGATAAGGAGGTGTAAGTTTAGTGTCATGACTGATCAGCTGTTTTGCTACTCGGGTTGGTTTATAAACACTTTGAGTTACTCTTGCGATTATCCGTGGGGTGGCATAGCAATATCATGTTTTCAACAATATTACCGTCATGTGAAAACTCACACGGCATTTAAGCGCTGGGCAGTATTGATGTAACTCAGTATGCTACAAAGATCAGGAATTGCTACATCTACTTATTCACACACATAAATCTTTAACTAACGATAACGATCAGCTAATCATAGTAGTGGAGACAATCTGTGGTCAGATGGGTTGTGTAACTTTTCAATTCGCCTAAGAACCCATCTGTCTAAGAGCCCGCTTTTTTTTGTCTCCCAGTGACTGGGTTCTTAGGCAGAGACCGCTGTACTAGGGCAGTTTGGGCCCACAAGTCACATATTGATGTGTATTGATTTTCTAGCTTATATCAGATTCTGTTCTTTGGATAGAAATTTCATCTGCTGACTGCAGTGTGCAAATCTTGGACATAATTGGCCCCTTGACACATATAGAGGTTTTTTTTTTTCCCTCCATTGTTTCTGTACCGGTAGGTCATGATCAGTTTGGGCAGCACTTAATCTTACAGAAGGAAAGTCATAATTTTGAGTTTCACCAATCAGTTGTGATCTTTCACAATCCAGTGTGTTTGTTGGGGAGTGTTGGTGCAATTTTTGGGACATAAAACATATGTTTTTAGCCCGAGCTGGTATTTTTCTCACATAACAAGAGGTTAAGGTGTATAAAAATAGCAAAAACCTGACTGTCATATTTGACCCTAATCTCATGTTCAGGGCCCGCACTCCTCCCTTAAATATGTTGAAGATATATCAGAATTTCTAACAGTCTGACTGCTGTTGTTAGGGGTAAACCAATTTTGAGTCTGCCCAAGGAAGTTGAATGTTAACCATTTCATAACGTAACTGAGTGAAACTATGAACATACAACTTTTCATGTGTCCACCCTACAAAGTTTTGGAGTTCACAAGTTTGAGTGTATTACTGATCGCAGTTGTAAACATTCAGCATTTGATCACAATGGCCCAGTTTTTGCGGAAATGGACTGAAGCAATTTCTTGTGCAGTCGAAACTATGATTTAAATTTGATTATGACACAAAAAGTAGCATTTAATTAGCACACAACACCTTGCCACCCTCTAGTCCAGCGACCAAGTTCTCTGTGATGAGAAGAACAAAGGCTGACTCCGCAAGGTTTTCTTGGGGCAATGTCCACGTGTGACAGCGGTGTGGCCTGAAAATTCCTCACATCAAAGACAGTTGTCAACACTTATGCAAATTTGCATCACACTTTCGCAGTGGGGAGGGGGTCTGCAGTGGGAGTATGAAACATCTGCAGCTAGATGGGGAAGATCATGCATGAGGTATGAAAAGGAGGAGGATACAATGGCCGGTCGGCTCTGATCACATAGTTTGAGAGAGGGTTTAGTCCTGTTTAATTAATCAGTTTGACAGTGGAAGTTAACCTATAGTCGTGCGTCGCATGATGAGAGGAGCATAAATGTGTTGAGGTGAAGTGCTGCGCAAGCGGAGATAAATTACACAATTCAAGCATTGCTTTTTCCTTTGATCTTATAAGTAAGGGGACAGGAGAAAAAGATTGACTCATTAGTGAATACGGATGAGTTGACGTTGATTCATTAGTTTTAATTTTAGTAAAGTAAAGAAGCACTGGGACCCGTTCCAAGAAAAAAGATTGACTCATCTGAAAGTCGGTTCATGAGGGTTTGACTCAGGTGTATTCATGTTTCATGCAAAGGGTGCTTAAGTGACTTTTCCTCTTTACACTGCTTGCTCAACATGTTTTGTGTGGCAAAAGAAAGTAATAAGACTGGCCAAAGATCTCCCATTGTGGTCTGGGCACAACAATTTATGTTCTTTGCAGAGAGTTCAGCTTACCAACAGCCGGGTTCCAGTCACCTATATGGGGCTAACCAGCCATTCCAGCAACAGCAGGCTGCTGCAGCTGCTGCGAGCTCATACCCCAGCAGTCAGTCTAGCAGTAGTAAATACCCAGCACCAGGCCAGTCAGCCTTCAGCTCCTACCAAAGTCCATTTGCCCAGTCTCACCCGCAGAAAGCCCTGGCTGAGCAGTTCTCGGCAGCTTATCCCATACAGCGCATGCAACAGCCAGGTGATTATAAGCTGTTTTGTTATGCTCTGATATAGGTGTCAGCTTTACCTTGTGTGCTAAAAATTGTTTTTAACCAATTGACTACCAGATGCCCCATAAGTTCATCACTTCTTTCCTCTGTGGTCAGATTGAAGATGATTATGCTTAGCAATTTCTTAAGAGCCAAATATCCAAACTAATAGTAAAAGTTTGTATCTGTACCAAAACATATTGCAGTAAGTTGAAATGACCGTTTAAAATGACATCAAAAATCTCCAGGAAATTATGCTGGGAGTCAGAGGGTAAAAGCAAGTCTATACTGCTGTATTAAAGAGCACCACAGTATTTAACCCATTCAGTACCGGGCCTGACTACATTTTGAACGCTGGAAGTACCAGCGCAAGGGAGATAATTGAGATGAAAGCTCCAGAGGTAAGGGAAAAAAATTAAAATAAAATATGATTATCATGTTTTTTGCGTGAAATCAGGTGCAGTTTGTTGAGAAATCAATGCTGAATGTGATAGATGTACTTGTTTTGGGGTATAACAGCGACAAAACCATAAAATTCACATTGCATCCGTGCCAGCTTGATTACACAGATCTAGAGCTCTAGATCTTTACTGCTAGATCGAGTCAAGATCTAGATCTAATTTCGTCGTCATTACCGTGACTTTCTTCTTGTAAATTATGCTCAAATTCTTGATCTACGTCCGATTTATTATCACGTGCATATTTCGCATCTAAAACGCGCGTTTCATCATAATGTGATGGTCCCGCACCATCCGTTCGTCAGACTGTTAAAAAATTTAATGCGATCTTCAAACGTTCGTAGCGATCAAACGCATTGTTCCAATATGGCGAAATTCGGCAGCAACTTCCCTTGAGTACTCTTAGCCATGTTCCCGCGAGATCTGGTACTTAGGGCGGGATATCCGTTTGTTAAGAAACCGAAAGTAAAGGCGATACATAGCGGACGTTAGCGGCCGTTGTGGTACTGAATCGGTAGCGGCCGTTGCGGTACTGAATGGGTTAATGGCAGTGCAGAGAGAAGATTAGTTTATCAGAATACATGAAAATCAAGATATATTCAATACTGTTGAATTGACTTTTTTTGCTGTTTAAGATGAGTGAAGCATTAAATAGAAAAATATATTGCAGCTGAACAGATTAGTCTTCAGTGATAAAATTTGATCATGATAGATAAGGTATAGAAAAATATATGTTTCTGAGTTAAAAGGTGACTATATTATTGGGATTAGCATATCTTTTTTTCTTACTACTTTTTTTTTTTACCTGTAATGACCACTAACATCTAAATATTGACATATTTGTGCACATTTTATATTTAAACAGCATGATTTGTAATCCTTGATGGTTCTTTTAAATTCTAGTGAAATTTTTTAAGTTCAGCAGAACACACACGGAGTAAACTTGGTTAGTTGAAAAAAGAGGTCATTTCTGAAGTGAACAAGTTATAATGGTCTTCCTTTGAAGTGACACACATACAAAAAAAACAACAAAAAAACAACAACAACCAAAAAAAAAACAACAAAAAACACAAACCCAACATTGTTCAGGACAGTCTAAACTCAAAATCATGACTCCCGGAGAATAAAAGTGGTAATCCTGACTTAATGTTTTTCAGGCTACCACAGTGGCCTACAGTTGGACCATCCTGCTCAGAAACCGTCCACCTTTGAGGATAAATACAAGCTGGGACAGGTAAGTCCTCAAGGAGTTATAAACTTTTAATATTGCAAGCACACAGAGGAGAGACATATGAAGAGACTCTCATTCAGTGTGAATCGTAGAATACAGACACATATCATTGCTGCTGTAAACCGTCGGCAAGTTGTAATTGTAATTTAGAGGCATGGACTTGCAAAGATTAACAAGGATTTACAAAAGTGATTGGCCATTTTCTCACAAAATGGAGCTGCAGCAACAGGTCACCCCCATTGTCAATAAATGCAAATATCTCGACTTGAAGTTATGGTAGAACAACAATTCTTTCACACGCAGAAAGGGAAATGAATAAGCTTAACATTAGTATAAATAAATCCATATTATGCTCAAAATTTGATGAGAACCTGATCTCATCATGTTGCGTCTCCAATGGACAAAGTATGAAATAAGAAACAAATCATGTAGGTCAGCTCACCAAAATTTATGTAAATCAATTTATGTCTGATTGAAGTGGGGAATGAAATTTACTGTCGCAAATTATTATCTTTATTCTCATCACTGTCGAGATCTGGCTTTTCTTCTTGCTACAGCACCTCAACTTCAACATCAGATTCATTACCGGTATCTTCTTGTCCATTATTCATATTGTCTCTATATGTGGACAGTATACCATACAAATTCCCTTCATACTGTATTCCAGTTGCTTCTCAGAACAGCCTCAGAACATACAAATATTCGCCTTACTTCAAACAAGCACAAAAAATCTAAGAATCAACATAAAAGCATCCAGTTTTCACTGAAAGACGCCATATTGTTCAATCTAAAGCTTAAGAATCGGTAGATCTCGCCAGACGAGAACATGGCTGGCTAGATTTTTCTAAAGATGCTAGGTAAATCTGCTATTTAGGGATTATGACATGGGTCCCAAATCAGCATATTTTGGCATATTTACTTGGGAGAGCATTAACTTTGCCATAGAGACACCCTGATTCAGGAATGGCAGGCATTTTCCACATCATGTGTATATTCATGTTTTGGCCTAGTTCTAAGAGTTGCTTTTAATCATTGTTAACTCCAAAGCATTGGTAATGGTGCTCAGCTGAATATCTGTCAATAAGTCCTAGCCATCTAGGGCACCTTTGGCTTTATTTGAGATAGTATAAAGAATAATAAGAACAAATGGTGGAGATCCCTGATTGACTTTTGCTTTCTTATTTATTTTCACAGAGCCAGATCCGAGGCATGGTGCCCCCACAGCAACCTGCTCTGATGACCCAAGCGCTGCAGATTCAGCAGCAACAACAGCAGCAGCAGCAACAGCAGCAACAACAACAACAGGCAAAAGTGAGCATTCATGTCAGTGGTTGTTATGAGAGAGTGTGACAGAAGCTCATGACCTTTTGTCCATTGTTTATTACATCTTCACATTCAACACTTTCTTCATTGATATTTTCTGTTCTTTCCCTCACAGGAGATTTTTGGTTTATCTTGTTTTTATCTTTCATCATATTGTGAACTTATGTGGTTCATAAACAAAGAAAAAACAAATTTTATAATCTCTTTACAGTGTTGAAGATAATGTAAACAGTGAACTAAGGATCACAATCTTCTGTCACAGATGTTTTCTTTGTTAAAAATTGCTTGACATGACTAGATACTTTATTTATGTCTACTTTGCATATTACAATTAAGTTCGGCATTGCTACTTTCTGTACATATTCATTTGTGTTGTAAATTGTTGACAACTTGTTCTAGTTCTGTTTATCTGGATTGTTGCCTTTCCAGAATGCTGGCGCTTTCCCCGGGTATCCACCCCCTGCCCCACGCAGTCAGCCGGCACCATCCGGTCCGAACTATCCAACCTCCACAAGTTCTGTAAGTTACACAAATCTGTCCATGTTCAGCCAGACATTTTTTTTCTTTTCATCTATGTATCGCCATATGTTTGCATATTTGGGAAGATTTGCATCACAAATAAAAAAAAAAAGTTATAACTTACAGACAACTGTCTTTGTGATTGGATAGCTTTTGAGAGTGGTTTGGCTCTTACTGGCCTGTTCTTGGAAGCCCCTCAACCTCCTGAGTATTACTGGCCTGGCCAGTCAACTAAACTCATTCCCCACGGAACCCTTTTCCATATTTGACGCAATTCCAAAACCGCCCAAAAGAAAACTTATGGTGGTGGGGATAGAAAGTGAGGGCTATAGACTACAGAATCAGTGCAAACCTCAAAGTGTTATATATCAATGGAGAGAAAATTGAACATACAATGTGAAAAAGTGTACTTGATGTGTCTGCAAGTTGTTTTTGAACAAAAATGAGGTTGAAAGTGTGATAAAAAACTAGAAGAGAAATTCATAATGTAACTTCTCCAACTCACCCTGAGGTGAGTGCACCTTATGAAAGCTAGCTACCTCACAGACATCTTTATATAAAGATAATTCGCATAGGAATAAACATACAGAATTTCACTTTGATAGCTCCAACTTTTTTTTTTTTCCTTACAAAATATTTTTAGAATAATACCCTACACAAAAATCCATGAAATCTTAAAAAAAAAAAAAAATGAAATGTTTCTTTTCCCCATTCACTTGATGGAGCTAAACCTGGGTTCAAGACCTAAGGCTTGAAGTATAAGTTCAAGTAGAGCTACAACTGGCTTTGTTTCTGTCTGTTGTTCTAGTTGATATGCTAAGTTGATTTATAAATTTTAATGTCAATTGACTCATGATGTCACTCAATCTAGATCACTGTCCGCTCCTCTTACCCCATTACTATCTCTCGAAACTCATTATTGATCCCTTCAGGTTCATCAAAATCCTCCATCATCTAGAGAAATCCATGAACCTAGCATTTGAGATACCCTTTCTTCGGTAAATCATGCTGGGGGGACAATAAGATTTACGTTTTGAAGCCATTGCAACGATTGAATCACAACCGACTCATGATCAGACTTTGTATTCGCCCCCCCTATAATGCTTTTTGGACACCTAAATATACATGTAGGTGCAATGTATAGGTGCAATGTCCAAGAAGGCCATAGCTGAAGCGTATTTTTATGGTGTAAAAAAAGTACAGTAAGAAAAGTTATTCCCAAAAATACAATGTCCACAATATTAAAAAAATGTCTTGCTGTAAGTTGCAGCCAATCAAAATGAGACGTATGTAGATTTTTCACCATATGGGGTTTTTAGTGTCATGTGAGAGCTTATTTCATACCCTTTCAGGTGGTGAAAAAAAGTCGTGAGCTAGCTTTAGTTTAGCCAGAGATATTGTAGTTTAAGGGGGGGGGGGGGGGGTCCTGGAGGTCCTTTTGAAAACCGCTGGGGGGAG
>JBCAUA010724669.1:1828-15195 GCA_038406235.1 Peronia verruculata | reverse complement strand
ATGGATGGATGGATGGATAGATGGATGGATGGATGGATGGATGGATAGATGGATGGATAGATGGATGGATGGATGGATGGATGGATGGACAAACAGATTGATGGATGGATGGATGGATGGATGGATGGACAAACAGATGGATGGATGGATGGATGGATGGATGGATGGATGGATGTGGCAATGAAAGTTACTTGATTTGTCTTTCCTCACGGGGGCCATAGATCATCAATCTGTCATTTCCAGGAGTGCCGAATGTTCCTGTGCTTGGATAGGGCACAATCGTTCATGTTTGTTTTGTTTGAGTTTTGTTTAAAATGTTGTCACAAATATACTACTGAGGAGAAGGCAACGAGACAGGAGGTGGGAGTGGGCCGTTTGGGGGGCCGTTAAGATCGAAAGCATTAACACATTAATTACCTCATGTAGGAATATCGTTATAATAATCATTATTTTTATTTAATTTCATCTATTTCTTCATGTTCACCGTAAATAACTAAAACTGTCATTTCTCAAGTGCATTTATTTAAAATTTCATTTTTATGTCCAGATTCCAAGTGCCGCTACCTATATATCAGGCGCATGGACATACTATCAATAGACCCGGCACGCCGGCCAGTAGGCGGCCCAAACTGAACAGGGCATCGGTGCTTTTATCTTACTTTGGGGATCCGACTGGGCTCGGGGAAAAAGAGCATAGAGCAAAAAAGAAACACAGGTTGGCAACACAGACAGTGGAAGAGAACAAAGCTTACTGTCTTCCTCTATTCCTTCTTTCCATCCCCAGTCCACTCCCTCCTCCCTCCTCTCTCCCACCCCACAAGCCCCTGCTTTGCTTATTGAGGATAGTACAGTCATGACGTTTTATTAGATTCTGATGTCTATGTCTAAGATCCCCGACCGACATGTCTGTGCTACCTGTCTAAGTCAGGCCTTAGACAAGAGACAACAACTCTCTCCTGTCTTTGTTATGGAAAATCTGAAACTGAAACATGTTTTTTTTTTTTTTTAATTAGTTCAAAGTTAAGCCTTCTAAAGCTAATAAAAATCTCGTTACTTAATCCTTACGACTTCATGCAAACTAGCGTTTTCATAATTCTGTTGGACAGCATGTTTTTTTTTTTTTTTTCTTCTTTTCTTTTTTATTGTTTTCTCTGAATGCACTTTGTCCTACTTTATAAGCATTGAGAAAAAGAAGAACACGGAGGAGTGCTTTTATGTTTAGAGCGAAGAATGAATGGACCTGTTGGCCACTGTCAAGTTCAGAGAATTTCAAATTTTCCCTCTCTAGCAAGGTCACCATTCTGACGAAATGCTGAATAACCAATCCATAATGATGTCTTCATTCCTATGACATTATGTGTGAGACTAGGACCAAACGTCCCTCTTCGGCCCACGTGCCTTACTTACTTTATAATTTAGCCTCTGCTAGATGTGAAGTACATAGTGTAGAGAGTTATAATAAAAGAGCGTCACGGTCAGTCAGTTGTTGGACACAATTGAGACACGACACGGTGAAATCAGGTGCTCGTCAAACTCAGCCGATCGGAGAAATTACGTGTTTTTACACAATGAATGAATTTTTAAGGCATTTTTTTTTTCTTCACCAAACCCTTCTATATCAATCTAAACATGCATTTCGGAGTTCAACTGACTCAAATGGAGAGAGTAAAGGCTAAAAAATTATAATTTAGTGGCATGGCCTAACAAAGGTAAAGAAGGATTTACAAAAGTGATCGGCCATTTTCTCACTAAATTCAGCTGCAGCAACCGGTCACCCCCATCGTCTTCAATTGCCAATATCTCAACTTCTGCTTAAGGTAGACCAATACTTTTTTCACACACTGAAAGGGAAATAATAATCTTCACAGCGATACCAACAACTCCATATGCTCAGAATTTGACGAGCGCCTGATTTCATCGCCTCGCGTCTCAATTACGTTCATTTGGCACAGGTTTTCCTGAACAACAATGACACCAAATACCTCAGTGACCACTGTATACTTCGGACCGTTACCATTTACCCTAGCAACTCGGTCAGGGTAACAATGGCTTTCAAAAGACAAGGTGGAAAATTGACTTGGCCAGACATTTTGGTGCTGTAGTGTTTCTGGCAGTCCAGAACTGACCACTGGGAATCATGGCTGGAACTCTTGAGGCCAAATCAGATCACTGCCTTTTTTCTGACCAGGTGCCGGCCTCGAGTATGTCAAGTCAGTCCCGCCCACGTGCGTCATACCCCCTCTACTGAGCTCGGGTTGCATTGGTCACAGCCGGATCTTTCTCACACGGTCTTAATAGCATCGGAAAGGGGCCGATAATTGTTGCTGTCGGTGACCAGATTTCCCTCTGGTCCATAAAAGACTCAACACTTTTTCCTGGAAACTTTCCCGCACCCTGTAGAGAGATTTGATTGCCCGTTTAACTGTGTGAGTGCAATATCATGACATCGTTGCACAAATTGCTTCAGGCAGCATTTTTTTTCGGTGCTGCTGTGTGCTGGCAAAACTTTGTAATGGCATACTATTGTTTTGGTTGTTATTTTTGTAGAAGAAAACAACAAGATCTTGCAGGAGAAAATCATGCATCATTTTCTCATTATTCCCTGGTACTTCTGTTTTCCTTCACACTTCCTGCATACAGTGTCATCTCTGCCTGTAAAGTAGAGAACATACACACACACACAAAAAAAAAAAAAAACCGCCTGTTTGGACAATGCTGTCTGTCGTTATTTATTTTTCCTTGTTCAGTAACCGTGGCCACAATGCTAGCACGCAGTGCAGCTTCACAACTAAACTCTCATAAATATTTGTCACTCATCTGCGCAAGACTGAACATAAACTAAAAATCGAACTTTTGTGCATTGTAAACCCCTTGTCTCTAGATTTGCCATTTGGGTGTTAAAATGTCGGGCTCGCTTTATCACCAGTAAGCTTTTGGTTTCCGAAGATCTGTGATGGATAAAATGTCCCACCATCGACCTGGTCCCACAGATTTAGATAAGCTTTGCCTCCCATTCCGGGTGCAGGTCGGCACTAAGAGCAATAAAACACAGACGGAGCGAGGAGTGATTACCCTCTCAGAATAACAAATTTAACCCTTTACCTGGTGAAGTCTGTGCATTCCTCCCATACCTACAGCCCAATCTTTGTCTACCCTGGCCATCAGTTAGTCAGCTCTCAAAATACGCCATTACTCTGGAGTTAGATCTTGTAACGCACAAGTTTTTGTATACTGCATCTTTACAACTTTCTGTACTTTGCTAACGCCTGTATCTTCAAAAAAAAAAAAAAACTACAGAGCGCACCTAACATTGCAATCACGTGAAATAACTGTCTTTTTTTTTTGTTGTTGTTGTTGTTTTTTGGGTTTTTTTTTTATACAGATTGTTAAGGGTGAGCATATATTTCGAGAAAAAATCGTTTTGTTGGAATTGAAAGGGCCATCAAGTTCTAGCTGGATCATTTTTTTTTTTTTTTTACTTCAGCCAGGAATGTATGTATATAAAAGGAAAAGAAACTATGAACGTTATTTTTAATCACTCATTAATGTACATCTTTTTTTTCTGGGCTATACTTTTAAAACCCTCCTCTTATTATTGCTGTACTTGGTGACCCACGGTTTCTTAGCGAAGTAGGAATGTTAATCGAACCTGGCGAAAATACAAGTTTAAACAATTGCACATTTCTTAGGTCATCATCTGAAATTGCCAATAAAAGCATAGTGAATAAGGAATGTCTGTTTGTGCGGGATTATGTTTGCTTGTTTGTTTTTTGTGCGGATGTCTTTCCTGTTAACTCTTGCTTTTCTAGCTATCAGTTTATTGAAAAGAAAAGAGAAAAAAATCTCTCTCTCTCTCTCTCTGTTTATATCGATCTTCTTTGATCTTACTTTAAAAACAAACAAACAAACAAACAAACAAAACAAAACAAAACAAGAACAAAAACAAAAACAAAACCCTCTCACCTTCTTTCTCAGACAATACGCTGAACTATAAAACACTTGAGAGTGGAATTGATCAGAGAGGCGGAATTACTGTGGTTTTAGCCAATTCAATTGCATCTTCCAAGTCTAATTTGGTAGCATATATAACTAAACATTACTTCTGTTTATTCAAAATTCAAAATTTTCTCCTATCTATTTAATTTTCCACCTAGTACACTAAGACTTTGTCCTGAAATTAGCGTACTTTTTTCCAGTGCAGGAAATTAAAAAACAAAATAAAAAAATCAAAGATGTTCGTTTTATTCAGCATAGTTTTTTGGGTGTTTAATGCCTTCAGTGGGAATATAAATAGAATAAGGAAATTATAGCGCAAAATCCTGTCGCATGGTTAACCACCTTCTGTGTGTTTAATTATTTATCTATTCGCCTTCCAAGTTTCAACCTGCTCATATGCAAAACAAAACAAATAATAATAATAATAAAATGTAAGGCATTTGAAATATATCTTAAAGATTTTTAGAAGAAGGCAGTTACAAAAGGAAGTCGGTTCCTCTTATTGTTGTGAGAGAAAATATTTAAAAAAATCAAAATGACCGTCTTCACTATGGCGGTCACGTTTCAATGATGATATTTCCAATGGTAAAGATTAACAAAGTTATTTATTCATTTTTAAGAATCTCTTGATTTATATCAAAAGACGGCACGATTTGACAGCTTGACATTGTAATGAGTTCTCTGAAGGTTTACCTCTCTGTAGTCTAAGATGATACTGTAAAAAACGAATTATTGGGACCACAAGTTGCCGAAATACTCAGTTGTGTTTATGATGAAAACTACAAATACTGATTATTATTATTATTATTATTATTATTGTTATTATTATTATTATTATCATTTAGATGAAATAGGTGCTGTCAAATTGTTTGCCTTCTTAGATGACTGGTGAGTTGTATCGTAGCTTTGACAAGGAAACTACTATAATTTGTTTTTAAAGCCTGTTTTGCTTCAGAATAGCCAAGCAGGTTGCATTGTTCTTAGACTTAAGAGTTGACAATTTAAGAACCTATTGTATATTAGCACCTGGGTATTTCCCATTTGTTCAGACCAACACGTCATTTCGACGTCCATCACTAGAAAGTTCATCATCGCAAAAATGCGCCTTCATCTTCTGCTGGAACGAACTTTCTTCTACTTTGGCCCTGGGCTCAGATTTTGAAATTCCCGTCTTCCCGACTTTTCAGTGGTTTCTTTTAAGGCAGGATCAAGTAAATCAGAGAATTGTTGAACGTGCCAGCTGGAAATAAAAGAAACGTAAACCTGATTTTCTTTCCCTACATAAAGTGAATTTAAGATGCTCCCGTTTCGTGTGTAGGCCGAATGGTTTTCTCGTCGAGGTCGAGAGGTTGCAACATAACAACTGGCATTGCGTTTTCTTATTTTTTTTTTAAGGGTAAAAAATACTGATATAAAAACGGGTGGATTCTAAAACAGGAGTTGATAACAATCAGTTAGGGCTTTTTTATTTTAGAATAAATGTATTGAAAGGAATTATAGTTTGTTTTTTTTTTTTTTGCGTGTGTGTGTGTGTGTTTTGTTTTTTTTTTTTTCTTTTTAAAGTTGTTGAGTTAAGCTCAGGTAAGATCGCAAGGAAACCTATGTTTGTAACAAACTAACAACCAAGTTAATGATTTTAACATCAGTCCCTGAAGGTGGCAGTTAGTCTTCACGACCTATTTCTATGGCCTCTGTCAGACTTTGAATGAGCTGTCAAAAGTACGAAGAAAATTTGCCTACTTTAGATCTGGCGCCTGATGATCGTCCCTGTGAAAATGGACTCAAGCTCATCAACATTTTTTCTCTTCTCCCAGAGTGAAACACTGTGACATTAAAGCAACCAAGCGTTAGAACATTAACTTGACAGGAAAGTTGTGTCCTTAAAGTATCCCGAGTGCCCCGAAGTCCGCGCCTCGGGTTTTCCCGAACCGCTTCAGATCTCGCGAGAATCATTGAACACCTCATTTGATTACAGGAACGGGATTTCCCGAGATTTAGGCAGAGTAGCTAAAAATAGGGCGCGAACTTCGGGGCACTGCATATAATGTAACACCATTTTTATTCTGTGCTTTTCTGCATATAATATTTCCGATGAAGTTTGATAATAACAATACACATCACTCAAGCAATATATATGGCTACTGCATTATAGAGAAAAAGGATGGAAGCTTGCAGTGGATTGGCAGTGTTCTCTGAAAGTATTCTTGCAACAACATTATTCATTCTCGTGGTATTACTTTAAAAAGAGTACAAGAATTGTGGTGCACAAAGCATCAACTCTGCCGATATCGCTGGCGTACCAATCTAATAAGAATTTAGTTTCTGTTTATTTCAGATCTGCACTTTGTAGTCGTTGTTTTTATGAGATAACATCCCGCTGGAGGTTGAAAAGCGAAACAGATACCATGGTCGTTGTTGTTATTTATGTTGATTGTTGTCGTGGTAGCTCTTCTTGGTTTATGTAACAAATTAGAAATGGATTAGAATAAGTTACGATTGTTGTTCTTGTGGATGGAGTGTACATAAATCTTTAGTGCTTTCTGGTATACGTAAGTCGTAGATAGATTCTTCACAATAGAGTTTCGCTCCCCAGTCAGTCCCTGTGCAGTGTGCTATATGCAGTCTATGCATCCAGCTATGAAAAGTGGGATCTTGCCCGTGTATTTTGTAGTCACTGGCATGCCTGTGCAATGCAATTACAAATAGACCTGCCTCAGCCAACTGTGAAAATAATTACTCCTGCAGGCAAAAGGTGAAACCTTCGCAGTCAACATGACTGAGGGGATGAGGGATCTCTCTCCCGTGATATATTAAGCATGTGCATAACTGTGATTGCACTGGTTAATATATTCTTTCCTCTGGGTCTCTCTGTAAATCTTTCTCTATTCTCTATTTGTCTCATGGCCAGTCGAAATGAGACGTACGTCGCCGAGAAATCGGGCTTTGAGTGTGACGAGGGGGATCAGACACGGTTTTTATTTTATTGCAGAAATCAAGTACATTCATTTCTGAAAAAAAAAAAAAAAATATATATATATATATATATATCGGTCTTACCCTGGATTTATAAATATTCCTTCATTAAAATCGGGTGTTTGTGAGGTGGGCATGTAGATTTATTTGTTCGACTATTCATTTAAACTTGATTTTCTCGGAATTTCGGTCATTGAATTTCCCCTTGCCTCTTTAAAATGAGATATCTTTAGCTAGAATAACGGTAGCTCAGGACGTTTTCCACCAAGGTATGAAATAAGCTTTCTCACGATACAAAAAAACTCCACATGGTGAAAAATCGACATAGGTCTCATTTTGACTGGCTGTGAGACATAATTATTCTCCTGCTATCTTCTCTTCTTTCTCTTCCTTTTCGTCCTCTTGTTGTCTCCTCCTCTTTTGCGATACTCAAAACGAAAGCAAGAGCAGAAAAAATAAAAATAAAAGAGAACAAAACTAGACAAAACAAAAAGCAAGACAATAAACATAAGCATGCAAAAACAAAAGTTAAAAAAAAAAAAAACATAATAAACTAAAAGAAGCGTCTATCAACACAATGCTCCCAGATTTAGACATGTCGGCATAGTTCCCTTTAGCACTGACTTCACCCCAAGATGTCTCGTACTTTGACAAAACACTCATTTCAACAAAATTTCACCACCCACTCAGGTATAATTTTCCAGCGGACAAAACGACCGCCATAATTACAATGCATTGTTTACACTAAATACTACAAGAGAAACCGAAAAGGTAATTTCCTAATTTCTCGAAACTCTTTTTCATGGAAATGGCATTTTGTGAGAGTATATTAGGCGTGGTCTCAGCTTCTCCTCCCCTATCCCTTGTATCACTTTACACAACCTGTGCCAAGCATAAGCAAGACTTATCCCTTTCCGTCTTGTTAGCTAGTGCAAAATAATATGTCTACTGGCTGATCACAGCAGTCCGCTGTATGTAAGGTGTTGAGCGACACGTCTACCACAATGCATTATGCATTCAACACTACGAGTATAATGAGAATGTGGTTGTTGTTGATGTTTATACTCACTACTTGAATTAAACTTCTCTCTCTCTCTATATATATATATATGTAATGACGACTTTTAAAACGCAACACTTGAAAATGATTCTACTGACGGACTTTAAAAACACAACACTTGATGTATAGAATCAATTTCAAGTGTTGCGTTTTTAAAGTCCGTAAGTTTATATCCAAACTTCTGACATAGATACTTCATTGGCCCCTCTCTTTGAAACCAGTGACCCACGCGCTATGGGACATCGCATTGAATAGCAGAATTGCTAGAAAGACCCAAATAAAGCACTGAATAGAGAAAACAACAAAAAAAAAAAAAAAACAAAAGAAAATTCCAAAATTTTCTTAAATTTTCTACCTACCACTAGACAGCAACCTGATAATTCTTTATTCAATCGGGCGAAAAAAAAAATCATAGAGAAAAGTGAATGATTAAAATGATATTATATCTAGAATCTATTTGGATGTCCATGCATAGAAAATATTACACTGTAGAAATAGGCGGAAGAAAGACAGAGCGGGCCAGAGAGAGAGAGAGGGGGGGCAGACAGAGATAGACAGAGAGAAGGAAAGAAAAGGAAAAAACAGAAAGAAGGGCGTATAATGGATAGAAATAGACTTTTTTTTTTTCTAGTTAGTGAAACGATCAGTTCTGTCCTTTTATAATTCTAGCTCTCCATTTTTTCTCTGATTTTTAAAGATAACGTTCGCTGTTAAAAGCGCACAGGATTTTCATAGATTCTGCACTGTCAAGTCTCTGTTTGCGTGTATCTGTTGTTATTATTGTTGTTGTTTTACAAGTGTGTATCACGTTCTATATACGTCTTTCAACCTCCTGATGGAGGTTATCTCGATTACAAGTGTGCCAGGAAATAGATGTTGATTCATTTATTATTTTTTTAGTTCATCCTTCAATTTTCAAATTTACTCCTTTACCAGAAAGTGGCAAAGGAAGACAGGAAGTAGAACACCTGCTCAGTGGTTTCGTTTCCACCTGGTCCAATCTAGGAAAATGATCTGACCTCATTTTCAAATGTTAAAATCATTTCACTTTTATTGAATCAGGCATTTTCCGCACAAAATGTTACGCTATCTTCCTGGAGAGGAAGAGAAAAATTGGTTCCTGTGAATCCTACGAAACAAAAATTGTTCATTATTGTTTTTCTTTTTTTTTTTTTTTATTTTTGTTTTAGAGAAGTTTATTTTCAAGTTGGCTTGAGCTTAATTGGAACATAGAATTTGTTTATAGCTATGAATTCCTGCTGAGGCTATTCGTGTGTCAGTTTCCAAGCCTGAACCTCCCCCCCCCCCAACCCCTCACCCTTTATTGTCTTTTTTAATATGCTGGTGCAAACACTATTTTAATAGTTCTTGAAAACATATGAGTTAAAATCTCTAGAAGACGCAGAGTATTTTACAGCTCAGGTGCAAGTATCAGACTCCGAATAGAGGAGGAAACAATGAGAAATAGAAAGAGAAAGAGGGAGGAACAATAGAGAGAGAGAGAAAGAGAGAAAGAGGGGGGGGAAGGGGGAAGAAGGAGAAGATGCAGCACCAGTGTTAGAAAAGAGATGCGAAAATTCAAGACGATTGTATCAAGAGTTCGACGCGTAGTGGGCTGAGTTGGAAGGAAACCGTGTTTGCTATTCTGTTTGATTAGACTTGCGTAAATTATTTGCGGCGAGATAATGTATTTGCTTTTTGAACAGAATTAGAAAGTCAACGAATTCTTGACGATACACATAACTGCCGCTGTTGAATGTTTAAAAATGCAGAATAGAGGCAAGAAGACAAGCAAAAAAAAAAAAAAGTTTTCTGAAGACGCTAAAAGGTGAACCAAGAATATTCAAATTAAAAGAAAATGGCGGTTATCATTATTTCCTCTCCATAGGCGAAGTTTTCAAAACAAGAAATAATTTCAAATAAGCTTTCTCACCGCCCTGCTATTACTGTTTGGATTTTGGCCGCATCTTTTTTAATGAGAAACCTGTGAGTACCAAGGCCTCTAATAGGAGGCTTTACTTTAATGGAAAACAAACAGCCAAATGGAACTATCACTATGTGGCTATGGCAGATTCAAGAAAGGCCCAGCTTAAGGAATCCTCTTACGACTGATTACTGCAAGAGCATATTTGGATCTTTCACCGGCTTGTATTTACATGGAGAGTTTAGGAAAACAAATCTGAGAGCCCATGGGCATCGAGAAGTAACCCCCCCCCCCCCCCGGCCGGCCATGCTAATTTAGGAGGTATGAGAATTAATTTTTCTCTTGAGAATCAACCTTGATTTCAGTCACTTAGAGTTTTTGACTTTCATCCTATCGCTCAGTGCAGTGCTTGTTCTCTGCAATCCATCACCATTTCAGATGTTATTCAATTTAACATTTTTAAAAATGCGTTTACATTAGAAGAAGGGAGACAATATCAAGTTGCGTTTTCTGTTCTGGGGTTGGCATCTTGCACATTTACCTGGCATTATTTTGGCGAACGTATAGTACTCGTATTCGCCGATGACTTAGCCTCAGCGTGTCAAGAAGAGAATCGATTCAATGACTTGTGTCCGATTTTCCAACAAGTTATAAGTACAGTATCAAGATATTCGCCTTAAATGGCCGTCCAATTTAAACTTTCATTTCTAAAACAAAACAAACTAACTAACAAACAAACAAACAAAAAAGCATCATTTAAAAACAAATACAGTCCTGTGGCTTCTAGAGGCTCTTTTTGAGGTTAAACCTTAAAACTTGTATAATTCAATGGCTAACCGAACTTAAGCCAATGAACAAAACGCATAGGTATGAGCAACGAACATGAACAACATGACCATACTGTACATTATGCCACTTTTTTTTTTCCACTTGCTTATGAAACGTAGATCGTAAGTAATCGCTGATATACCATTAAATAATGTTCTGTAGAGATCTAGATCTAGAGCTATATCTATCACATAATACATAGGCAAACAAAACACGCACTCACTATAGAATCATCTAACTGCGGAACATTTGATGATAAATACTTTTCAAGTGATAGTTTAGCTTTGTTAAACGATTAACTTTGCAAAAGTTATTGTTCCGTATGGAGAACTGGAAGAAAGACAATAGGAGAGGGGTAGGGGAGGGAGAATGAGAGAGATTGTAGTTAAGAAGACTAATAGAAAGAGAAAGGAGATTGGGAGACAATAGAAATGAAATGTGCCCTGAAAACAGCGTGAAATCGCTGTTCAGATTCAGACAGCCCAGCCGGTGATGCTGATAATCTCCTCAAGCGACGGCTGAAAGATGCTGCCAGAGAATTCACTTCAGGCCTCTGCCTTTCGTCTTTATTGCTGCATTTCATGTACCTCGGCTCTAAGTCTTCATTATATAATAATGCTGTGTGTTAGAGCTCTGCCTCTGGCCGAATTCTTGTTAAAGTTTACATCATTTATATAGGCTGGCAACTAGCGATGTGATCTTCTAGATACAATACCATTTATCTACCTTACAGGATCAATGTTTGGAGAGTGAGGAGAAAAAAAAATTAATGATGTTCAGCTAAACATCATTTAAGCATCATTTCAAGGGTGACTTGGAATCCAAAGTTTAATTATCAATTCATATATTGCAAGTATAATTGTTTGTGCTTGTAGGTAATGTATTATCTCACATAGTACATTGCACCTTTGAAACAATAGGCAGGAATTTGAAAAAAAAAAAAAAAAGCCTATATCAAAGAGCTAGATTCTATCGCGTTTGTTAAGGTCATTCTATTTCCTGCAGCAAACACTAACTGTCACAGTGGTAGTTAACTGCAAGTGACTCGCAGCGTCCATCAAAAGAAGGCGGGATCTATCTGTGAACGTTTTATAGTAGGTTAAATTGGTTTGAGGTAACACGAGGAGCTTGCTCTGTAATTTTCAGCATTCCATCTCTATTCTCTATGGCAAGTCTGGATTGAAATAGAACAAAAGATGAGACTATCAGTATCACTTGATGGCTGGCGGCTCTCTGTCATCTGTGCACTTTGATATGTAGAACTTCTTCTGCCTGAAAAGGTCTAAATTTTCCGAAACTGGATAGTCTCTAAAAAGGACCTTATTAAAGAACCTTTAACACGGTAACAACTGCAGTGCACCATCGATATCGTAGCAAGGAGAAATTAAAGGAGAGGTTGAGGAATTAAATAATCGTATTACTCACGGTCGCCCAGACAGGGGCGACCTAGAGTATGTGAAAATAGTGAAGAGACAAGACCCAGACAATTAGAGCCAGAAACTCGCCTGCTGAAAGACACAAAGAAGCAAAATTATTGGTTTAAGTTAAAAAAAAAAAAAGTACACAAACCAGAAATGTGTAAAATTCACTATCCTATCAGTCATTCACAGTTTACTGATGTCAATTTTTTTGGAGAACAATTCCGGACATTTTCATCATATGCAATGTTAAAATCATGATATTGTGTAAATCGTGTTCGTAATGTTTGATGTAAAAGTTCCTTGTTGCTTCTCAGCGCTCACTTTACATTCAGAACTTCTCGAGAAAGTTTCCATATTTCTAATCTCCTAACGTTTAGATTGATGTGTTTTATGTTTGTTTGTTTGTTACTTGTTTCCCCTTGTAGTTGCTATTGTTGTTGTTGTTGTTTTGTTGTTGTTGTTTTTTTTAGACTTTAGCGTTTTGTTATCTTTTCACTTCTGTGTGTATTGCGTGTATTGCCTCTCAGGGTCACTAGTGCAGTCATCTAAGATCATTAAAAAATATGCACATCAAAGGCATCACAAAATGTTAAATTCTGAGTCACATAAAACATAAAACAGTATGAAACCTTGTTCGGTAAAAGTTTTGGTATCCTAAGATGACACTGTGCATTTTGAAATCTGTCAAGAACTTATAATTTTGTGGAGAAGAGGCAATCAGATTATACACATTATCTCGATGATGTTGAAAATAGAAGCCAAACATTGAACTCTCCAAACTCAGCATGGCATATTTGACATGTCTAAAAATGAGCTTAGCAAAAGTCAAAATTTTAGGAAAGATACACATTAAATTGGCATGAGGAAATATTGATAGATTTTTAATTTCTGACAATATATATATATATATACACACTTTTAGTGTAGGCAGTTGAAAATCCAGTATTGATGTGAAGTAATATCAGCATGACATTACTGTTTTTCTTTTTTTTTTTTTATGATCAGTTGCGGCCCTGAGAGAATAAACTTCTTTTCCGTATTTTAGTCCTGAAAATCTCTCCTTCATGGTCATAGATGAATAATAGCTCTGCCATTCAGCAAGAGGTAGAGAGGACGGGGGGGGGGGGGGGGGGGGGGAGGGGGGGGGTCCAAGAGAGAAAAAAAA
>JBCAUA010724668.1:0-30043 GCA_038406235.1 Peronia verruculata | reverse complement strand
TTTTTTACTCTATGACAATCTATGTATTTTTAAACAATTTTTAGTGAAAACCGCATGCCACTGTGTTTCTGGGTTCTCTTGTAATCGTCATTTTTGAGATTAAATTCAACACTAAACCAATAGTTTCTGCCCACCAGGATTACTGCGTAACGACCTTGACCGCGGCGTTGCACAGCCCTATTATGTAGGCCTATCAGTTACACGTCAGGTCTAGCGCCGAATCTAGGTCAAACGAGATTCTGTGTCGTTGTTCTGCCATACTTTGGCAAAACGGCCTTCGCCTGATTTTTTTTCTGTTCCCAAAATTCCCTTGTAAGAGCTTTGGTTTAACCCATAGAGACTAGAAGATTCAGTTTCCAGAAAATGTGACAAATTGTGACATCATGTGACAAATTGTCTTTTGCCTGATAGTTATGCATGCTTTGACCAGATCGCGATTGAATTTTGTTGCGACCATTTTCTTGATGTCAGTCAAAATGACTCGTATGTCAGTTATGTATCAAATCAGGTTATTACTTTCACGTGAAACCTTAATTAAAACGCTTATATGAGTAACAACAACAACAACAACAAAAACAACAACAACAACAACAACAAAAGCGACAATAACAACAACAACAACAACAACAGCGTGAATAGAGGACGAAATCATCACACGTTCATACAATGATCTATTTTGTCAGAGCAGGGCAGCGCTTTACCCTCTTCATACCTATTTGCGGCGACTGCCTCACTCGCTTTGCTAAACACCAGACGTACTTGTTGTTACGATAGCTCTGTTACTTTACCAATAATTATATCACGTGAAAGTTTGTTAACCATGTTATTTTTGTCTGTGCACGTGAGCATGACTGGACCTTGCATCCATACGGTGTTTCATACACTCTGAATGGGATTTTATTTTTAGGATAGATGGGATTTGGACGAGGGTGTTCCTAACTGGTGGTCATAATATCATAATGAAATTACCATAGTAAACTTTTAGTATCAGGCCGTATGTAGTTTCTGGGCAGTTGTCAGCTTACAATGCTCAGCATACAAATTATTGTGAATAGGCCTACTTTTGAAAACATTTGAAAACATCCTGCGAGATTGAAGAATGAAAAAAAACAAATGTTGCATGTGATTGTGATGCAATCAAGCGACAAAGCTCACGATCTTTTCTCGCTGTATCGAGTATGAAATCGATTTTTGTTTCCATGTATTGTACTCTGTCATATTTACACGGCCAGTTGCATACTTTCTGTTCTTTCACTATCGTAAGGAGAAGAAGAAGAAGAAGAAGAAGAAGAAAAAGAAGAAGAAGAAGAAGAAAAAGAAGAAGAAGAAGAAGAAGAACAACAACAACAACAAACAAACAAACAAACAAACAAACAAACAAAAAACGAAAAAAACCTTTACAAAAGACAGGCAAACACACACACACACTCACACACACACAAACACACACACAAACACACACACACAAACACACACACACACAAACACACACACACAATCAAACAAAGAAATAGAGAACAAATGTTTAGAAGAGTAACAGAAATTAATGGCATATATAAATAAAACCAAAGCGAAATTCCACTTCTTCAGTTCTATTGAAATTTCAGCTTTATCGAGACGCAAACTTGATCACCTCCTGTACTTGAGCTGTGTAAAGATACTGATGTGTGTGAGCTTTTCTAGCCGATGCCAGCGCTCTAGCCTAAATAGACTGAGGGGCTTTAAAATCACAGCACTTGAAAATGATTCTATTGACGGACTAAAACTTAACACTTGATATATAGAATCATGTTCAAATGTTGTTTTTTAAAGTCCCTCAGCATATAAAGTGATATTATTGTTGTTGTTGTTGTTGTTACAGACCCAGGCAATGCGCCTGTAGACTACGAGCTGGACACGACTGGTCTGTCAGACATCAAGTTTGGGAAGGAGCTGAGAGAGAAAGAGTTCTTGCTGAAGTCAGGCATTGCATTCGTCAACCATGGCAGCTACGGCGCTGTGCCCAGGCGGATCATGGCCGTACAGAACAAGTAAGTGCCCAGACTACAGTGTAGTGGTCTCCGACCCACTTTAGACTTAGCACCGTCATTGGTCCGGATCCTTTCTTAACAAAAATGTGTTAAATAATATAAGTCAGTTCTGTCTGAGTGTGAGAGATGTTTGCTTCCAGCCCTGCTATGTCCGTTTGTCAGATGAAAGAGGAGTTGAATAAGCAATATACAAAGGAAAAACAAAATTATCTTTTTGCCCTTTACTTGAAACAAACGCCATTAAAAAAAAACAAAAAAAAAAAACCCTGAAATATTACAATACATGAATAAAGAGAATGCTGTCTTTATATTGATATGATTTTATCTTTTTGTTTGTTTGTTTGTATGTTTGTGAATAGTCTTTCTAGTAATAAGCACTACAATGATTCTTTTATCTTGTTACACTGCTTGCTCAGCCCCTCTTTTGTCCGGCAAGGGGAAGTAATAGATCTGGGTCTAGGCTAGACCAGGCCAGACACCCGCGCTAGGCATTGAAGGCTGACTGTTTACATCATCAGGTTTAAAACGCCGTTTAAAAAATCAGTAACACTAAACCAAATTGTTGACCTTAACAAACGTTTATTCAAACAAATCATAACTTGGCAAAAATGAGACACAAATTAATTTAAAGAGATCAATGACATGAAAATATTCATCGCATTCAAATCTGAGAACTATATCAGACATTTATAACAATAGCCAAATTAAGAAAAGGCCGCCAAATCTGTGAGCACCATGCACGCTGAGTTCAACAAGAGTCACACGATCTGAGTTTCGCTCACCGAAATTTCGTCGTCTCAGACTGAAAGTGTCCAAACTATGTTATAAAGTTGTTGCAGTTAGAACATTTTAATTCTAAGACCACGATTTATTGCCAGCCTTCAAATGAATCCGGTTACCTGGCCTGCTTATAGGGACGCCTAGGTTTCAATGTAATCCAATGAAGGCTATATTACAGGCATTCCCGATATTTGTCCGAGGACCCCATAAAATCCACTCTCTGACATAATGTACCAAGGCTTGTGATGCAAGCCGTTGGCTATCGGAGCGTCACGACATTGAACTCCATATCTCTCTCGTGTTATCAACTGCACTACCTCGCCCATTGTGAAAGTGTTATCCCATTTCTATCTTTGTTCTCTGTCCTTAAGGCCATTGTTCTATGTATCTAATCTTCATGTGTTCTATGTTTCAACAGGTGTCTAATTCCATTATCGGAGAACAATACCTGTTATTCTTCATAAACACAATGAGCAATAAAGTGAAGCCTTTTACCCAACCTGAACAATGGTAGGCCTGACAATTACTCTTTACGGACGAATTACTGAAAATTAGGCCTGTGCATGACCGGCAAAGTTCGTGACCGATGGCTGACCGGTTAACCATGACCATGACCATAGATCACCGGTTATTATATCGGTTAAATATTTTCCTCTTTGCCATGTGTGACGTCACACCAGTTATGATTATGGCCTTGAGCTTAGTCTGTAGCAATCAAAAACACAAACGCCGCCATTCATTCTCAGCCTGAGTTTCGCTCACTTGACCTCTGACAGGGGACTCAGATTAAGAAAAACGAGGGGTGTGAACCGCAATATTTCACAAATCTGACTTGGCAGATCGATCGGGCGTCGAATTCCCTTGCAGTCTGATATGACAATATAATGCTCAGAAATTGAAATTTTAAATCAGTAAAAAACAATGACGATCCCTTCACAAGTCAGAATTTTGTAACAACATACCACGTGTCAAACGTTTGCACGGAGGTGGGATGGTGGGAGAGGAGGACATTCAAAGCTTGCGCCCGGCGCCTCGAAGACTATCATTCTACGTGTGTTAAACCTAATAGAATCACACAAAATACCTCCAGAATGTAATATTACCAAAATGATGTTGATTTGTGTTCAAGAAATGACAGTGTAGACAGTACTCGTTTGAAACGAATTTCCTCTTATTCTTACTGTATTACAGCTATCTAAAATGTAATTAGGTATTTTAAGCAAAATCACATGACCTAGGGAACATCGCTCACAAGTGGCTTTGTTTATTTGCTCTGCGCATGGCAGACAAATCTGGACTAATGATGAGCTCTCAGACCTGTCACATCATATAAATAATGCCACGTGTGAGCGATGTTCCTTAGGTCATGTGATTTTGCTTAAAATACCTAATTCACATGCAAATCACTGCACTCGACACCTCGGCAGACCGCCCTTTTGGCACTTTTAGGTTAAGTAGTGAGTAAAGCTCACCGCAGAGCTTTATTTTCCCTTTTGTACTCTTTCATAATTAAAAAAAAAAAAAAAATCACACGCAGAGGGAGGGGTATGAGAAGGGTGGCACTGGGACAAGTGCGTGTCGCTGACGGACGAAGTTTTCCTGAGGTCAAAGACACCGGTGTAGCCGACTGATGACTGCTTTAACCTCACGTCATGGTTGATCATGACCGGCACTGTAACCGGTTCACCATTCATGAGTCGATGACCGGTGTAACCGGTTATCATGACCGGTCATGCACAAGCCTACTGAAATCAGTTTCGATGGGGTTTTGTTATTTGATCGTATATTTTAATTTTGTTATTTGATCGTATATTTTAAATGGCTTTCACTGAAAATCACAGATGGACTAACAATATCCAGAAATGAATAAAAAAAAAAAAATGTTTGCTCAAAGCCAGGACCTACCAAACCCACAACCGCGGCGGATGGTGCACAACACGACAAGGAGGTGCCCAAGGGACTTCAGACAGAGTTGACTGAGAAGAAAAATGAGAACTGAAACCTATTAAACATCCTCCAATCTGTCAGCCAAAAGACTGTGTACTACTGAGTATTCAAGACTTTCACCTGTAATTTCGCCAGAGAAAAGAACCTGCAATTTCTGTTGTTGTTGGTGTTACTGTTACATCGTCATTAGGCATTAGCTCAAACGATTTTTGTTGTTGCTGTTTTTTTTTTTTTGTTGTTGTTGTTGTTGTTGTTATTGTTGTTGTTGTTGATGTTGTTGTTGTTGTTGTTGTTGATGTGTTGTTTGTTTATTTGTTTGTTTTGTTTTCATGTTTGTTTGTTTGTTTTTATCAAATTCAGTTTCAATTAATCCAACCGAAGTAATGTCATAGAAGATATCATCAGTTTTGCTCTTTTTAGGATATCCTGGCAAAGGCGTTGACGATGTTGCAGTTGAATTTGTTGTTTTTGGTGATGTTCATCGGCGCGACACGTGTCACATTTCTCTGAACCTTTTATTTCCCAGCAGTCCTTCCTTTATTGTCCTTAGAATGTCGAGCTGTCTGGCAAAGAGAGCAGAATTGTGGTCACGATTGCCCACGGCATAATTGATCGTGGTAAAAAATTCCGAATCACATTTTCTTAGTCCTATTCCAAATGCATAAACTTTGAAATACATGTAAATGTATATGATCTAATTATGACGGAAATTCTAATAATGACGGAAAGTGAAGTTTTTTAGCCACTACACTCCAAGTTAAATATCGTCAGCGCTCAGTAAAGTTTCGTGTCGTTAGGCTTATCCTAGAATTAGAAGGTGTAACAACGAAATTTGGTGGGGGGGGGGGATTTAGCCACGATTCTTATGGCAGATATTATCAGCACTGGTAAGATGTTACACACACACACACCACACACACACACACACACACACACACACAAACACACACACACACACACACACACACACAAAATCCTTGTTCTAGACGTTGTTTTGTTTTACAATTTGTTTAGTTTCCTTTTTGTTTTGTTTTTTGTTTTGTTTTTTTTTGTTGTTGTTGTTGTTTTTTTAAGTATATTACAATGCGCCACTCATAAAATGTTAACATGTATATTTGAAAGCTTAACAATCAACTTAATTGCACTTTTGCTTTTTGTTTACTGACAACTACATGTACGCTCATAAGGCTACTTTCTGGTCTGAACGAGGCAGTGACTTCATATGGGCAGGAGCATTTTTTTTTTTTTAGAATTTAGTCAGAATCCCAGGTAATCAGTCAGTAACCGGCAACCAGGATCGGGAAGTGCCTTTGGCGATGTCATAATATGCAAATTTTCCAGGTCATAAAGAAAAAACCTTGGTCGATAGTTCTTTTCTTATCCACGGAATTTCGAGTGGTATGATGGTATGAAAGAGTGACGAAAGCCATAACAAAGTCGGCAACGATTGTCTAAGTACAGCTGATATCGTCAGCCTTGTGATCAGAACTGGACGTGAGCCAATTGGTGGCGTCTGATTCTGAGATAACGTTGTATGACAGCAGATCAAGGTGACAAAGATAACAATTTTATTTTCCCGATAACGTAAGGGCATAAAATCTTACGTACTGCACTGCAACAATCAGACGTTTGGGAATCCACTGCTCAGTCAAGAACAGCCTTGATCTTGAACTGCGAATAGGAGAAAATATAGTGTATGTTTACTGGATTTTCGATTCCTTATTTCCTGTGAGTGGATGACTTCTGTATTGGATATGTACATTAAATCTCCAGTATGTTTGTGATATTAAGTGTACGAGTTAACATCGGATATATACGCAGCAACTTACTAGAATACGTTCAAGAAGATTTTGCAAAATGTAGACTACCTGAAAAAAAAAATACATAAATATAGATTTTTAGTTTCTTAACTGTGAGCAATTTCAGATCTTATGACGACCTGTTAGAAACCCTGGCCCTATAAATAGATAAATGCAGATTTTTAATTTCTTATCTGTGAGCAATTTCAGCTTATATCATGGCCTATTAGAAAAACTGGCAATCTTAGCCCCGGTGAACCTAGATCTAGTTCTGTAAATGACTGACGGAGATCATGATCAGTTTTGAGTGCTTTTTGACAGACATATTACATGGACAATGTTATGCCGCTATTTCAGGATTGCTTTGAAAGGACTCTAAATACACCTGAATGTTCAGATATACTTATGTTCATTTACGAACATACCAAACATACCATTACGTTTCATACCAAACAGCATACAGCATACATTTTGCTTTACGCCTTTCCATCTCCTGAGGGTGGTTATCTCGGCCGACATGTTCGTGCATATGGGCAATATAAATAATCGCATTTTTCTTGCTAGGGAAAAAAAAGTGTTATAATTGTCAAATGTACGAATGCGAACCAACACCTAATACAAAGAGCGGTCGATATCCATGGCATTTTATGTGTAGAGGCTGATGACTGTTGGGGTCCCTCCCAAAATATTCGTTATGTGTGAATGTGCGTGTTTGTGTGTGTCTGTTTTACCCTTCGGCTTAAATGTTCATGTACTATACCAAAGATTACTATCACCCATGTCTACCCCATTTCTGGATAGCATGTTCAACTCTAAAAAGTTTTTAACAACATTAAATCAAACTGCTTAAAATTTATGTACGGTATTGACGGTGTTATTACGTGTACTATAGAAATATCAATCTGAAAACACTAATCTAACTAATGGGTCGGCGGCGGCCTGAGCGTAAACAAGAAGATCAACATAAAAATAAAACCATTACTTTTATATAACTGACTATCCATCTCTCTTTAAACATAATAAACATGATTAATTTATAATTGTGAACAATCAAATGACAATCGTCGTTTTCGTCCTAAAGTCCCAATGTGTGAACTGGCATTTTGCCCGAGACTGTTACAGGCATCGTCAGCGACAGAAATATGCAGACATGACAGTTTCATACCAAAAAGCACTTTACATTTCCTAGATTTATCCGTACGAGTGTACAAGAAGACCGGCACAGAGCTCAGTTCGATGGATGTTGAACAAGAAAGCATACAAAAGCGAAAGATAATAATACTAATACAAAATGAGGTAGAGATCTGGGTTAGTCTGCAAACACTATTCCGTGCATAGGATGAGAGAAAAATAAAGACAACGCTTCACAAAAATCGCCATATATTATTAATTAGAATCTGCCAGCTGCCATGCATTAAAGGTGTATGTATATTTCCCAATTCGTGAAAATTCGTCGAAATTAAAGAAAAAAAAAATATGCATCACCCAGGAAGTCACAGAAAATTTCCTTGCTGTCATGTCATAATACTCCCAATTACCTATTGTTTTATTTCGTGTTATAGCGAGTGACTGGCTCATATCTATGCGTCAAATCTCTTAAGGGTCATGAATACTGCAATTGCAGATTTAGTCATTGTCAGCCAACAAAAAGTCGTGAAAGTTTCTGGTAAATCAGGTACACAACGGATCACTGTCAATGTGCTGTGATGTCGACTGTCTTCATTATTGCTAAACGACCCGCAAATCGGGAAACAAGAACCAGAATTGCTATTGCAGACACAAATTAAAATACCAAATGTATGTCACTGGGAGTAATGTAACAAAATTGTAAAGGTCAAAACAACACATATATATGACGACAAGTGTTGTTGTTGTTGTTGTTTTTCCAAACTAATTCGGTTCTGCCTTCAGCTAAGCTAGTATAAAATAGACTGCAATGTACCCTTTGTGTTTAGTAACATAGAACGACACATTCTCTCCTCACTAAATTAAACTGGTGGCAAACACGAAAACACATTTTTCTTTCGGGTTTTAATAAAACTGGATATAATGTGCATGTATGCGCAAGATTTTATTGCCAAACTCCGGTTTTTCAGTTGCCTAAACAATTATGGAAATAATTTCAATAAACATGAATCTCTCTTATCTGCATCAAACACAACATTAAGAAAACTTGTCCTTTTTGCTCATGAAATTTCATTTTTCTATTACAGGTAGCTTCAGGACAACCAAAGAGGCTTTTCCACCCTCCTATGAGATTTAGACAAGTTAAATACATTCTGACAGTAGACAAAGAAAGGCATTCAGAGCAGGACTTTCTGGAACACCGCAGTACTTCTTTGTTGTAGTTCTTGTCGTTACTGCAAGTGAGGTTTTTAACGGAAGCGAGCCAGGAGCTCAGCAGAGTAAAGCGTTGGACAGGAGACAAGTTGTGGTGATCAACTTCAGAATGTAATATAAACCTGAATCGAGCAATCTCAGGTCATATTTTCTTATTTCCTTTTTTTCCTTCTGGCCGGATCTAAGAGATCACGTCCTGGACATTTAGTCAATACTCAATCACAGATGACAAATCATTCAAGTACTCACTGATCACAAAATGAGTGCAGAGACAGCATTCGCTATGTCTATCCCACCACGACTGGACTCGGCGGTGGGAACCTATCTCCAAGAACCTGAGAATCTGGTGACCAGAGCGGACATCTGCAAACAGATGAGAAGACAATCCTCGCCCAATTTTTACAGAACAATTTCTGAACCTCACCAAGGGCTCAATAGCAAAGACCGGCCCTTTTCTCTGGACAAGAGACCAAATTTCCCACTTGCGGACGAATTCAGAAGACAGTCATTACAAACAATTCAAGAAAAGGACGATCTCTACCGTCTTCGGACAGGATCTACGGACAATGCAGGCTTAGTTCACAGAGTCGTTAACAACGGAAACAGAAAACAGTCTCTGGTGACGGGCTTTTTCAAGTCCGTCGATATGAGTGTCAGGGACCCTTCTGTCTCCTCCCGCGACACCATGAAAATCAAACTAGTGATGCTGGGAGACAGCGGAGTGGGCAAGTCCACTTTCTTACGAACTCTGCTCACTGGCAAGTACGCAACGTCCAGCCCCTCCAATCTCACCATGGCCTCTGTCACCAAGGTCGTCATGCACAAAGACAGGGAAGTTCAGGTGGAATTTCAAGATACGGCAGGTAAGTTACTGAGCACTGTCACTTCTAGAGATGTACCGTACTTGTATTTCCCATCCAATAGGGTGTCTTTCAAATCCAAAGATCTAGTAACTTTTCAATCGTTCATTATTTAGAAATCATTGTGAACAAAAAAAAAAAAAAAATGCCAGAAGTATTACCTGTTTTCAATAGAAAGTGGGACAATTTTTCACTGTTTAAAAAAAAAAAAAAAAAGAAAAAAGGCATGTCCTTTTTTTCATGATCTTGAAATAATCTGAAAAACTGAAAACAATACAGATCTACAGTACTTTCAAGCCATGTCATTGGCCTTTTCATGGTGTGTTTAGTTTATTGATAGGCTGCTTTTTCTTTTTTGTCCAATCCTTATTATTCCACAAACCTTTACCGTCTCTAAATCGTCACTTTAACAAAGGTAAACTCTGACAATAGTAAATAATGAAAATAATACCACAATGCACATTTTTGTTTCCCCGTTTTTTTGTTGTTTTTTTTTTTTTGGGGGGGGGGGGGTTCGTTTTTTCTTCTTCTTCTTTTTTTTTTTTTTTTTAATCTGCCATATAAGTATCTGAAAATTCCATGATCAAAGAGAGGATATTAGAAAAAGTGCAAGCAGAGCGCATTGTCTTTCCTCTACTTTAAAAAAATAAAAAAAATAAAAACTACGGTATCAGCCAAGTGGAAAAAGAAAAAAAAAAAACAAGGCCGTGATAACATCGCGTTACAACACGTGAAGATGGCGTGTAGAGGTTCAGGGGCGTTGATGCTGATAACGGAAATAATGAAATTAATTTTAGTTATTATTAAGCAGCTGTAAAGCAATGACTTTCACCTGACTATGAGTTTACAGTTTGATAAACATTTCAACTCCTTTACTGTCAACATTTTCCTGTCGTCACGTGGTTGTCTTGCTCTGGCCAAGCTAATGACTTTTATCGATTACTGACAGTGACATTTTTTTTTTTTTTAATTTTCATGGTGTGAGTTTCACGCAAAGGGCGCAAAAGTGATTTTTTTCCTATTTACACGGCTTGTTCAATCCCAGTTTTGTCTGGTAAATGGAAGTAATAGAACTGAGCACAACGATCTCCTATTTGAAATGATATTTTAAAAGCACAGTGACTCTTTCCTGGCAGTAAAGATCTAAAAGAGATGGGAAAAGAACAAAAAGAAAAAAGGGAGGGGTAGGTGGAGATGGGGTGGGGGGGGGGGGGCAAAGTCAGAGTTCAAAGATAAAAAGCTTTGATTGGAAACAAACTGGGGGCGGGGAGGGGGGTGGAAATGAAAAAGAATAGTATATCTTATTTTAAATCGATCTTGCCCCACTAGCAGGATATCTAAAATAACTGGAAAGAGTTCTAATCAGTAATAGTAACTGCCTCTCACTCTTTCAGTCTCGCTGCCTACACATTACAAGGACCTGATGAGCAAGGAAGACATTTTCCCGTGTAGCCGACATAGATTATATATATTATATGTACCAACGTTCTCTCAAATCCTTTGTTCCGTAGAAAGAAGATACAGCATTTTCTGCCCAAGATGTAGAGGAAATGAATTGTTATATTAGTTTAGTAAATGTCTATTTTCAAACTTTGCTATGCGTCATGCGTCAACACGACTGAGTGATTCAATACTCGATCATTTTTCGATAAAAACAGAGAGTTAATAGAATATCCCATATGATGTGTTTTGTTTTTACAAACACCCCAAGTACCGGTACATAAAAGGGCTCTTGGAAAAAGAGAAAATTCTTGTTCCCCGTAACTCTAACTCACGAAGACAAAAAGAAAGAAAGAAGGAAAGATCGATAGAAAGAAGGCCAAAAGGAAAGAAACAAACAAAAAAAAAAAAAAAAAGAGAAAGAAAAAGAAAAACGCAAACAACCAAAGAAAGAAACAGGCAAATAAAAAAGTATAACATAACTTGTTATAGACACAATTTTTTTTTTTCGCAGGGCAAGAAAAATATCGAAGCCTAACAACTTCCTACTACAGGCATAGTCATGGCGGATTCCTCTTCTTCAACGTCTACAACAAGGACTCCTTCCGAAACATTGAAATGTGGTGAGTGAACGCTGGCAGCATGATCCACTCATGTTTGATCTTTAGAACGTTGTGCTGAAAGAATATCACACTAAATTCTTAAGACACAAAAATGGATGCATAGTATACAATCCATTAGTTTTGACATTTTTGTATATTTTTTTGTGAACATGTATTCTGCTTCTTCTAGGGCATACAAAAGTAAATGATGTATTTTAACATTGACGTATGTGTTTTATTCGTACTGGTGTGATATGAAAACTATGAGCAAGTACTTAAGCAGGATGACAAAGAGTTATACATGTACTTTCCTAGCCTTTCTTCCATTCCTTTCTCTTCTTGTATGCTATCTTGTAAATAAACTTTTCTTCTGTTCTATTAGATCCTACGTTTTGTTGTTGTTGTTGTTGTTTGGTTGTTTGTTGGTTGTTTTTGTATTGATCCATCATGAAATTAATCTTCCTGATTCATTTATTCCCTGTTTAACATCAGGATTGAAGATGTCGATAATCACGTTGGAAGGGACAGAACCTCGCTGCTGTTGGTAGGTCTCCTCCATAAACCAACCCCACCCAGAAAGAACGCTAATACACGGCAGGTGCAGGGCCTGCAGGAAAACGGATCGTGCAATACTCACGGATTCACCGAACCGCCCAAGAAACGAGTGGTGCAGAGGGAGCAGGCAGAGCATATGGCCAGTATGTGGTCAATACCCTATATAGAGGTGGACATCCGCAATGACCACCAGTCCATTCTGACTGCTGTCCATGCTTTGATAGATCTGGTCATGCAGAGCAGATTCTCTCACATTGAAAGGAAAGCCATCTCCATCGGGCCTAACAATGGATGTGTGGATGCGAACAAACCTTGTGTCAACTGTTGTGGACTATGCAAATTTAACTGCTAGCAGTAACAGACCATTTCTAGCTGGTGGAAGTGTGTTTGTGTAGAACAGGGGGCACTGAATCTCTCTCGCTCTAGGGAAAAATTCATCTCGACCACACCAAGAAATGGCTGGGTCGACATAGAATGATAGATAAACCCTGCTTTTCGCAAAGACACACCTTTTTCGTTTCTGTTTAAAAAAAAAAAAAAAAGGAAATATCAGATGGCCCTGATAGATCTGTTCCATGAAAAATCAGTCTTTCTCTCACTTCGCAGAGAAATAGCCCGTGCAATGATAGATCTGTTCCATGCAAAAAAAAAAAAAAGCAGTCTTTCTTTCACTCCGCCGAGAAATCAAACTCCATTGGGCCAAGCAACGGCTGCAACTGGGACAAAACTTATTATGAATTGTGATGTATATTTTTAGCCACTTTGATTGTTAGCAGTGACAGACATTAAGATACCTGTCCCAGCAGAAGACATGCAAGGCCTGCATGCAGTGACATTCCCTAGTTATGGACGATGGCATGCACTCTGGGCGAGATTGTCACCATTAAAATTCAAAGCTGAAATACTTGACCTGACTGGATGGTCAATTGTGGAAAACTAAGACAACATAGCAGGACACATTCTAATGATAGCTAAGTACATGGTTCCATGTATGTATATATTAATACAGTTCCTCAATATGAGAAGTAATGACATCCAAGTCAAAATCAAGATATTACATACATCTATGAACATGAAATGTTTTTGTGTATATCCTTCTCTTGACCATTCTTCCCGAGATCCAGTGGCTGATCTATTTGATGTCAAAGTGATATACAATATTTCAGTTAACATTTAGGCTGTGAATAGAAGCCAAAGCTTGTCTACTGCTCACATGAAGCTGAAAAAAACTTGGCATACTTGGGCTTGCAAAGGACTATCTAGGATGCAATATTCACATCTCTCACTCAGGAAGCAAAATCTACTAACTCAGGCCACCATGAAAACATGCACCGTCAGCCATTACTAGCATTCCCATTGTTCAACTGAATCAAAACTTATTTCCTAAGACATGAGATGATTCAAAATTATCCTGAAAAACCTTTCAAATTTTCAGTGGCTTCATCCGACATATTTAGAATGGACGTTATTATTTATACATCTTCATTGCAGTTTTTGGACATGAAAGGTTTCCTCAAGATCTTCATTATCACATCTTTTAACAAAGACAAGCTGTAAGGAAAATCCAGTGGAGCTTATTATCTGACCTCACATTTATGGTGTATTGAAAGAAAACTTCCACTTTACTTTTCTTAGAAATAAGGGCTAATAAATGAAATGAAAACAATCACTTTCATGAGGAGCACATCTTCAATATATACCTTTTTCTGCTAGTTAAGAGATGCAAACTGTTTTTTGTTGTCCTATGTCTATTTTGGGCGATTTGGAGACATATATGTCATATGAAAGAGGGATAGTAAATCTACCATATTATACTGTAGTCATTACACTGATCACTTGCCCAAACAGGTATATTTTGAAAATCATTTTGTCCCATCTCCTATGTACAAAAACAGTTGCTAAACACAACTTTTTCTCAAAATGTGAAAAATGAAGATAGGGCAACAGAGAACTGAGCTCATGAGATGTCTTATTTAGTATTTTCAGCTTAGTTCACTTTTTAGAGTTAATCTACTGTTTTAGTGAATTGGCTGAACCTTAGTGGTGGGTCAAATTATGAATTTTTTCTTTGATGTTTATGAATGTATCTTATTCTTTTACACTTCCTATAAGTCATATTTTAAAACAAATATAGAAAAGTATTTTTGTATGTAAAACAAAGGAAATCATTAAACAAATTTAGCTAATCAGTCTGGTGTGTGCTGTTAGAACATGTCATTTTTTTTTTTTTCTCTCTACTTTCATTCACACTTTGAATATCCAACATAATTCAGAGGATTAAAGTACTTTATGTCCAGATGGTATAAATAAGAAAACAAAACTGGTTTTTCTCCCAAAATATCTACCCTATCATGCTTGTTAATACAAGATAAAAAATTTGGTTATAAAACACCTGTTTGCAAATATGTTTTTTAAATTTCCTTTTCATAGAATAAAGTCTACCTATAAATGTATTGCATTGCTAGATCCAAATGGATAGTTGATATCCAGTTTCTTAAGCTGCCACTTACATTCTATTTTTGTCTTCTATTACATCTCGAGGGGAGATTTATCCAATGGATATGTTGAAAAGTTGGCAATTAACCATCATTTACCTCTGCTTGTCATCATCAGAAAAAAAAAAAAATTTAAAATTCAGATTTATTTACTGGTACAGTTGTTCACTAAACCTCCAACCTTTGAGAATGACTCTTTGCAAAATGCAACTATTCAAAACTAGCTTTTCTAAATCTAGACAGATAAATGGTGTTCAGTTTTCCACTTACATTCTTTTTCATCTTTCACTACATCTCAATTTCAAAGAGTCAGCCAGTAGATTAAAATGATAAGCTGGCAGTTAGTGTACCATACAGTATAGAGCATCTACATTCCTAGATTGTCCCAAGTGGATAGAGACATAAAATGCAAGCTGTTGCTATAGCCAAGCGTTTACTATGAACATGGAATGTCTATCCTGTCATTACCACATGGGGCGTGATGCTATTATTACATACCTCATTGTTCAAACTCACCAACTGATCTAGCCGCTATTCCTGTGTGTTACAAAAGCTTTTACTTTTACACCCCTTTGGAGAGGTCATGTACCACTTAACATTTTAATATTTATACAACCCACACTAATTTGAGAAGTATGAAGTATGCAGGTATAACCAATGTGGGCCCCACTTGAATTCATACAAGAATACAGTATAGTTGTGTCTGGGTGGTTTATTTCCTCAGTGTCTTTGTCATAAACTAGATTTTGCACCAGCTTAAAGTGCTTTTGCACCAAGGAGAATTGATGAGTTAATAGCACAAATGGCTTTCCATATGGAATCCCAGAATTTTTTGGGGTATCTTTAGTATTATGTTATGCAGCCACAACCATGGCTAGTAATTAACCCTTTCAGTTCTAGTGTAAATCAACACTTGCAGCATATATTCTCTCTCAAAAATTACCTTTTCTTAACAGCCATTGTATTATCACTTTTCACTATAAGTATGTACGCCAGACAGAACTGGAGAATAAACTCTCCTGATCTTTTTCAATGACAGGATATGTGCATACATGTATTATTTTGAACTGTGAGGAATAATTTTTAAGTGTAACTGCAAAATCCCCAAAAATTGTTGACGGTAGCACGAGTTTAGATGGACTAAAAGTAAGGAAGCTGTACATCACAAGACAGAGAAAAATTGCAACAACGTACACAAAGACAAAAAGAAATGACTGGGAAGTAAAAAAAAACACACACACACATTAAAATTAAAACAGAAACAGACAAAATCCAAAAACTCCCAAATAAAACTCCAAACAATTCAACTGCCACAATAAAACAGTTATTAAACAAATACGGTAACTCCAAGTCCACAAAGTTCTATTTCCAACACTGTATTGGTCAACAAAATGGCAAAAAGAGTCCACTTTCCAATCTGCTGTTGCTTACAGTAAAAAATCCATAGCAAAGCCTGAACTCAAGGCAAATGAGGCAACACTGTGATATCTGCCTGTGCCTTATATCTCTCTTCTATCATGAAAAGTGTTTCTAAAATAACTTATTACATGTACAATTATACCACCTCGATATATAAAAAAGTATGTACCTCAAACAAAGAGATGAAACAGATGTAAAACTAAATTCTCAAATTCAGAAGCTCATACTCAATACATTGTCTTCACAAAAATATCTGGTCTACACAAGAAAAGAAAAAACCCATGCTTTGAGTCATAAATCTTTTTAAGAAAACCAAAAGTAGCATTATAATAAACATGAGAACATAATAAATTCTATCAAAAGCTATTATTCTGTATGAAAAAAGGTATATGCAACTTACCATTTACAAAGTAAATCCAAATTTGATACAGCAAATTTATAACCTTATAAAAAACCTTAGTATGAGTTTTAACATCTTTATCTCATCCTGCAAAAGTATATCCAACAGAAGGATTGTAAGTTTATAATGATGTAGACATAATAATATCTGAGAAAAAATTATTGGAATCAATTCCAGAATTCAGATTTTCACATAATTCATTTCATTTTTTTGAAGATGATATTCAATACAGTAAATGCTTCTTAACACAGATCAGGGATTATGGTAGGCATGGGCTATAATTTCCACAAGTAAGATATTCAGAAAGCATAATGATCTTCAAAAGCACAAATCAATAGACTGTTCATATTTTGAAATGTGTAGCAAGACAACCAATGCAGTCTCCTGGTTGCTGACTGTTCACAAACTGAATGATAAATGCAGATGATATAGAGAAAAATATAAAAAAAAATACCAGCCAAGTAACAAGATGTATATCCAACAGATGTAAAGTAACATTCAAAACTCTTCTCTACAGAAACAGTTTTCAAGGTATACCTTATTCATAATGGATCGTCAATGCCTTATAACTAAACAGTTTGATTTTCTACATAGCATTGCCAAATAAACCTGGATTAATTTTGTTGAAGGAATTGGACAACTTTCAAAATGTTTTCCAGGAAGGGATGGGTCTAGGGGTATTATAAAAAAATCGGGAAATTATGCAGAAAGCATGCTCTGCACTGCTTTGACAATGCAATTTGCACTGATGCCATATTTCTCCATCAGCTCAGCACTCTTTCCACTGCGAGGTATCTCCGGAACAAACAGGCGCTTGACCATGATATTGGGATGACCACCGACAGCAGCTGCAACAGCCTCACCAATGCCACCTATGGGACATTTGAGAAATTAGTTCATAAACATAATAAATTACTTATTTGGATAACTTCATCTTGAAAGTGCTAGGAATTGTGACAGACGTCATTCAAAACAAACTGGCACAAATAATTTTAAAAATGACTAACTTCAGTCATTTAGTATGCTATGAATTGCTCTGGTGGAAACCAAAAACAAAAAGAAAAATGTGTAGAAATCCCAAAATTTTAATCCATATTCCTCAACATCACATATGGAAAAAAAAATGTTTAAAAAAGAGAGAAAATCTTGACACAGCAAGAACTTTAAAAAAAAAAAAAAAAGGTCTGTTTAAAAGCCAAAGATAGAAACCAATATTTCCCTGACTGAGGAGTAGCAAATCACCTGAGAAAAACAGAAATCTTCTACTACAGATCATAATTACATATATCATTCCAATTTCTACAAAGTGACAAATACTGCATTTCATTATTGTTGATTTATCGTCACTTAGTGAAAACTGGGATGGATAATGTTTCCCAAATTTTCTTTGAAAATACAGAGCAAAGCAATAGAAGAAGTAAGGAAAAACAAATACCTTCAGCATAGTGATCCTCCACAGTGATAATTCTGCCCCCTGTCTGCTGAGCGCTTTCGATAATGGTGGCTGCGTCAATGGGTTTGATAGTGAACGGATCAATGACTCGGATGTTGATGCCGCCCTGAGCCAGGATATCTGCTGCTTTCATGGCTTCTACCAGGGTCACACAAGCTCCAATCACAGTCACCTGGTCTTTGGCACTTTGCTTCACAATCTGTGGGCCCAAGAGGTAACAAGTGTTAATCATTATCAACATGCTAGTAACCCTTTCACTGCTTTGCTGATACCATCGCCTGGAGTCCTCTGCTGGCACATGCTGTTTGTCATTCTGTCCAAAGGCTTCTCTATCTCTTATAATATGAGACGGAACACAATGAAATCAGGTGCTCGTCAAACTGAGGCAACTGGAGAAATCACGTGTCTCTCAGCAGTGAATGAATTTTTAACACACTTTTTTTTCTTCAAGAACCGTTCTATAAAAATCTAAAAATACATTTCAGTCATATGTGCTGAAATATATTGAGTAAAAGCCCAAAAATTGTAACTTAGTGGCATGGCCGAATAAGGGTTAATAAGGATTTACAAAAATTATCTGCCATTTTCTCACTAAATCCAACTGCAGAAACAGGTTACCCCCATTGTCTTTAATTCCCAATATCTCAACTTCTACTTATGGTAGGGCAAACATTATGCACAAGCACAAAGGAAAATGAATATCTTCACAGTAAAACTAACAACTCTATACGTGCTCAAAATTTGATCAGCATTTGATTTCATCTTATCGTGTTTCCTGTGTGGAAGACCACACAGGCACAGTTAGCATTGGAGGGCGGACAATTACCAACCTAAGGTTTGCAGATGACATCGACGGTCTGGCAGGAAAAGAAGAGGAACTGGCCAGCCTAGTGAAGCAATTGGACGAAGCATCCTCATGATACGGCATGGAAATCAGCACTGAGAAAACCAAGATCATGACGAACAGTGCCCAATCACCACCAAGATCACCGTCAGCGGAAAAGAACTGGAGACAGTTGACCATTTCAAATATCTTGGAGCAATCATAAATGAAGAAGGATCGATGACTGAAATCCTAGCAAGAGCGGCACAAACATCAGTAGCAATGGCAAGACTGAAGACCATATAGAGAGACATAAACATCCCTCTCGGAACCAAGGTTAAGCTACTACATGTGCTAGTCATCTCAATCATGCTGTACGCATGCGAGGCTTGGACAATGAACGCAGACCTACAAAGGAGGATCCAAGCAGTAGAAATGAGATGTCTCAGAAGACTCCCCGGCATCTCATATAAAGACCATGTTACCAACAAAGAAGTCCGCAGAAAGGTCACTCAACAAAGGCACCCCTATGAAGATATATTGACCACGGTGAAAAAGAGGAAACTCAGATGGTATTGGCACGTAACATGCTCAGAAGGACTTGCAAAGACTATCCTGCAGGGAACAGTAGAGGGGAAAAGAAGTCAGGGCGGACAGAGGAAGAAGTGGGCCGACAACATCCTTGAATGGACAGGAAAAAGCTTTGCAGTCACACTAGCACTCGCCCACAACCGCACCAAGTGGAACCAGCTGATCCAGCGTTCATCGGTCATGAAGCGCCCCTGCAAACCCTGGCGGGTTATGGGACCAGTAACCAGTAACCACTCACAAAGAGGTCTTTCTTGTTGTGTCATACAACTGGGCAGTACAGCACATTGCGTGTATTAGTACTTGATGAGCTCACGGACGATTTCTTTGTCGGAAGATATTCCTCAAGTACCGGAGCTTAGTCTTGGTTATGCTTAATATAAAGAAAAATGCCATCGAGGAAACGAAAACAGTTCGTATACCCTTGAAGGGTAGTTTTCATATCAGCCCATAGTTTTATTTCATATTTTGTATTAAGCATAACAAATAGCATATCAAAGGAACAGTTCCCAAAGATTCTTTCCTTATAATGCAAGTTTTTTAAGCATGTTCTTTATAAGCGTTTTAGAGTATGGTTGTGTTTCTAGCTTTAGGCTCAAAAGTGCTTTTAGAAAAACAAGGTACACATGAATGACAAGTTTTATGCAGAACAATTGATACATTTCTCTAAATGGCAAGGAATGTGTTTTTAACAAAATGTTCAAACTTGTACAGTACAGTCCGCTTAATTCAGATTTGCTGGGACTACCCTAATCGGTTTAACTAAAAAGAGTTCAACTTCCAGTTTCAACAAGAGAGGCAATTCTTGAAGGCCTAATGAGAGATTATTTTATTATTTTATTAAAGAAATAGATCTATTTCCTTTAATAAAGAAATCATGCTGTCCTCCAAACTTCCCCTATATCTTATACAGCATTCAAGCCCACAGATTTAAATTGAATTGTCAGCCCTGATAAGGCAGAATGGTGTTAACAGTTTTTAGACAAGAAAAAGACTGTAATATGTATAATGCAGTTTTACCCCCTGAAAAGAACTGTTGATGAGTAGGCCTAGATTTTAGCCTTAGATAGGATCATTAATAAAGTTGTAGTCCCGAGAAAGGCTGCTGAGTAAGTTTTCGCTCTGAAAAGAGTTATTAAATGAGTTTCAATTCTGAAAATAGTTAGAGGAAGCCATCACATAATCTGCGACGGTGTCTGTATAAAGTGAGTCAACTGCGAGAAAACAAAAAAAAAAACACAGAGTACGATGTAGAATCTCAGCCGGCTAATCCATCATGGTGCTACTAAAACCAAGACAATTATCATGATACAGGCACAACGCACACCATAATAAAGTGTTGCAGACACACTTACATGTTCCACACAGTTAGTCTGTGACATGTTAGTACATGTACATGTCCACAGTAGGTGTAACCCTGTACTGCAGGCACTGACAAAATGCTTAATTATCAACTGATAGCTCGGCACACAGCGTTACAAAACCCCCAAAATTGCGACTTTTAGTTCAGGCTGCGGTTTCATACTGCAAGGCCATTAATCGCCCTTCCTGCCTACCTGTCACGGGCTCAACAAGCGGAACACCAGCGTACTGGTGAATTCTTCCTGTGACTCATAAATTGACCAACTTTAAAACCTTATAAGTCTAGTTCTAATTCTTCCCCATCCAGATTTAAAAAATTCACTTCCAAGTTTAGTTTAAGCTCTTTAGAACAGTGGAAATCCCATGTCTCTATGATTGTTAGTGTGAGTGATATAGATGTTTGAAAACTATGTATAGAAACCTACATTTCTGCCCCTAATTAGTTAGATAATTAATTATATCTCAAATTTCCCGCGCAGTGACTAAATGTATTCAGTTTTTGAATGATTGTCATCCTCTACATTTAAACTCTTAATCCTCTAAAATTCATATCCCCTTCATCATTACTTTTAAAACTATAGCGGTCAGAAAGCAGCATGTGCTTATCAAGACAAAACTTTCTCTAACGGGCCCCAAATCAAATAGTGTTTGATATCTTTCCCGTGAGCTTACAATGGAAGAACATTCATTGAACACACAGAAGGCTATACTGAATGAAGTGCGTAGAAGAAAAATGTGACTCAGGACAAAGAAATATGCACACATGTATAGAAAGAAGAAGAAAAAGAAACTGTATCATGTCTGAGACAGTGAAAAAGGACAATTAATTTTATTTTTTCTATTGATATTAGAGAAGACAGAGATGGGACCACCCTATGTATGCCAAACTTGTCTATTAGAGATGTCAAACGGAGACACCGTTAGAGGCCAAACTCATTTTAAAGTCAACCCCAAATGGCCCATGATGGCCAACTGACAGCCATACATTGTGAAGACAAAGAGAAAAAAAAAAGTCAGACAGTGAGACAGAGACACCCTGTTATCACACACTATAGCCTGTGGGCCTGTCCTTGTATTGAGAAGATGCTCAGCTCTCTTCACCTGTCTCACTTTGGTGGAGATACACAAGCACACACCTACACAGGAGTTTTACACATGCGCTAATCGCCCTTCTCGTGTTCGTTTGAGGGGCCATGGATGGTCAGCAGCACAACTGACCACTGACCATCTTGCCACTGACACCCAGTTTCGTGATTGACCCTCTTCTCTTGCCATGCATTAGCGAGGATACACCAACACCTACTCCCACTTGGCTCTCTTCACCCTACTTGTTGACAGTCATTTAGACAGTGCAGAAAGGCCCTGTGCCTGATCTAATTTTAGTCACGTTATTTAAATCATGCAATAATACCAAGATAACCACCCAGGAGAAAATTGAACATCTGTTTGCGCTGTGACTAGTCAACCTATTATTGTCAACTCCATGACCAGAGTGTCTGTTAGGGGCATAACCCAATATATAAACACATATTTTGACCCTCTGTGCCTACCAGAGATTGTGTCCATTGAAACTGGATAAAACAACCTTGCTTTAACCCTTTGAACCCATATGCCCAGTAAACCGGGCATGCACTAATTTGCCTACACACCGTATGCCCACTATACCGTAAATCTAAGGTTAAGTGTCCAGGAGATCAGGTGGTGGGTCAAGATAGGATCAGGGGTTCAGGGTTCAAAGGGTTAAGTCAACACTTTTTCTCAGTCCCCAGAGGTTGACTTTAAGCGGATTCCACTGCATATCTCAACTGTCACACTTGTAAGGCTTCTCTCCTTTTGTGGCTTTGTAGATGTCCATTTTGAACAAACTGTACTCCATAAACATCACATTTGTAAGGTCCCTCTCTTGTGTGGATTCTTTTGTGGCTTTGTTTATGTCCATTTACAGTAAACCCTACACCATAAAAATCACAAACTGTGCATCTGCCCTTATGTCTGGGTTTCCTTGTGGGTTTGCAAATTTCTACATTTGTAAAACCTATTACAAGAATCACATTCTTAAGGACTTCTCTCCTGTATGGATTCCTTTGTGGTGATTTAGACTATTCCTATGAGCAAATCCTACACCACAAACATCACAAGTGTAAGGCTTCACTCCTATGTGCATTCTTTTGTGCTTCTTCAGATATCCATTTTGAGCAAATCCTACCCCACAAACATCACACTTGTAAGGCTTCTCTCCGGTGTGGATTCTTTTGTGGTTTTGTAGAATGTCATTGCGAGTAAATCCTACACCACAAACATCACACATGTAGGGCTTCTCTCCTGTGTGGATTCTTATGTGCTTTTGTAGATTTCCACTGTCAGCAAAACCTACACCACAAACATCACACTTGAAAGGCTTCTCTCCTGTGTGGGTTCTTTTGTGTTTTTGTAAAACTTCACAGCGAGCAAACCCTATGCCACAAACATCACACTTGTAAGGCCTCTCTTCTGTGTGGATTTGTTTGTGGCTTTGTAGATGTCCATATCGAGCAAACCCTACACTACAAACATAAAACTTGTACGGCTTCTCTCCTGTGTGCATTCTTTTATGGCGTTGTAGACTATTTCTATATGCAAACTCTACACCACAAACATCACACTTGTAAGGCTTCTCTCCTGTGTGGATTCTTTTGTGCTTTTGTAGATATCCACCTTGAGCAAATGCTACACCACAAACATCACATTTGTAAGGCTTCTCTCCTGTGTGGATTCTTTTGTGGTCTCGTAGAACTTCACTGCGACCAAACTGTACACCACAAATATCACAGTTGTAAGGCTTCTCTCCTGTGTGGATTCTTTTGTGCTTTTGTAGATTTCCTTTGAGAGCAAATCTTACACCACAAACCTCACACTTGTAAGGCTTCTCCCCTGTATGGATTCTTTTATGGCCTTGTAAATGTCCATTTAAAGCAAACTGTAAACCACAAACATCACACTTGTAAGGCTTCTCTCCTGTGTGGGTTCTTTTGTGCTGTTGTAGATTTCCAATTAGAGCAAATCTTACACCACAAACCTCACACTTGTAAGGCTTCTCCCCTGTGTGGATTCTTTTATGGCCTTGTAAATGTCCATTTAAAGCAAACTGTAATCCACAAACATCACATTTGTAAGGTTTCTCTCCTGTGTGGATTCTTTTGTGGGTTTTTAGATGTCCATCTCGAGCAAAGTGTATGCCACAAATATCACACCGGTACGGCTTCTCTCCTGTGTGGATTCTTTTGTGTCGTTGTAGACTATGTCTATGAGCAAACCCTGCACCACAAACATCACACTTGTAAGGCTTCTCTCCTGTGTGGATTCTTTTGTGTCGTTGTAGACTATGTCTATGAGCAAACCTTACACCACAAACATCACACTTGTAAGGCTTTTCTCCTGTGTGATTTCTTTTGTGGTTTCGTAGATTTCTTTCATAAACAAACCCTGCACCACAAACATCACACATGTAACGCTTCTCTCCTGTGTGGATTATCTTGTGGGTTTGTAGATTTCTTTTATAAGAAAACCCTACACCACAAACATCACATTTATAAGGCTTCTCTCCTGTGTGGATTCTTTCAAGATTTTGTAGATATCCATTGCTAGTTAAATCTACATCACAAACATCATCCTCATGACTCTTACTGCCTTTACCTATAGCTTCATTACTTTCAATATCACTTTCTACCACTTCCAGTTCTTCCTCTTGCTTAGATTTCTTCGCATCAGCTATTTGTGCATTTACACTAGAGGTGGATCTCTCTGGTAAACTTTCTGATTCTGATGAAAAACTTTGCACTTGTGATTTGCCAGTATTTTCTTCTAAGGAATAAGAAATAACATGACATCTGATTAGATTTATCTTTTCTGGTAGATCTTCCTCTTTATCACACGATGGAACAATAGCTATTGTATCATGGTTTAACTTCTGATGTTTTTCATTTTTAGATGGAACAACCTTCTCACAATTGTGCAATGGTGCTTTTGACCTGTTTGGGTCTTTTTGTGCAATACTTCCATGCTTTAAAGTATTGTTCACTGTGCATTCACTTGAGGTGTTGTGGCAAGCAGATTGGTCGTCAGAGGCAAAGATAGCACTTTGGTGCTGGACTTGTCCACTTGAAGCAAACTCTGCACCATAAACATCACACTTGTAAGGCTTCTCTCCTTTGAGGATTCTTTCATGATTTTGTAGATGTCCATTTTTAGCTAATTCTGAATCAAAAACATCACACTTATGAGGCTTCTCTTCTTTGTGGATTCTTTTGTGTTTTTGTAGTTGTCCATTTCGAGCAAACTGTACACCACAAACATCACACTTGTAAGGTTTCTCTCCTGTATGGATTCTTTTATGGCGATCTAGACTGCCACTGTCAGCAAACCCTACAGCACAAACATCACACTTATAAGGTTTCTCTCCTGTATGGATTCTTTTGTGGCGATGTAGACTGCTACTGTCACCAAACCCTGCAGCACAAACATCACACTTGTGCGGTTTCTCTCCTGTGTGGATTCTTTTATGCTTCTGCAGATTTCCACTCAGAGCAAACTCTAAACCACAAACTTCACACTTGTAAGGCTTTTCTCCTGTGTGGATTCTTTTGTGGGTTTTTAGCTGTCCATCTCGAGCAAAGTGTATGCCACAAATATCACACCGGTAAGGCTTCTCTCCTGTGTGGATTCTTTTGTGTCGTTGTAGATTATTTCTATGAGCAAATCCTACACCACAAACATCACACTTGTAAGGCTTCTCTCCCGTGTGAATTCTCTTGTGGTTTTGTAGATTTCTTTTATAAGAAAACCCCACACCACAAACATCACAACTGTAAGGCTTCTCTCCTGTGTAGATTCTTTCATGATTTTGTAGATATCCATTGCTAGTTAAGTCTACATCACAAACATCGTCCTCATGAGTCTTACTTCCTTTTTCTATTGCTTCGTTACTTTTAATATCACTTTCCACCATTTCCAGTTCTTCCTCTTGCTTAGATTTCTTCGCATCTGCTCCTTGTGCATTTTCACTAGAGGTGCATCTCTCTGGTAAACTTTCTGATTCTGATGAAAAACTTTGCACTTGAGATTTGCCAGTATCTTCTTCTAAGGAATCAGAAATAACACGAGATCTGATTAGATTTAGCTTTCCTGTTAGATCTTCCTCTTTATCACACGATGGAACAATAGCTATTGCATCATGGTATAACTTCTGATGTTTTTCATTTTTAGATGGAACAACCTTCTCACAATTGTGCAATGGTGCTTTTGACCTGTTTAGGTCTTTTTGTGCAATACTTCCATGCTTTAAAGTATTGTTCACTGTGCATTCACTTGAGGTGTTGTGGCAAGCAGATTGGTCGTCAGAGGCAAAGATAGCACTTTGGTGCTGGACTTGTCCACTTGAAGCAAACTCTGCACCATAAACATCACACTTGTAAGGCTTCTCTCCTTTGAGGATTCTTTCATGATTTTGTAGATGTCCATTTTTAGCTAATTCTGAATCAAAAACATCACACTTATGAGGCTTCTCTTCTTTGTGGATTCTTTTGTGTTTTTGTAGTTGTCCATTTCGAGCAAACTGTACACCACAAACATCACACTTATAAGGTTTCTCTCCTGTGTGGATTCTTTTGTGGCGATCTAGACTGCCACTGTCAGCAAACCCTGCAGCACAAACATCACACTTGTAAGGCTTCTCTCCTGTGTGGATTCTTTTGTGGCGATGTAGACTGCTACTGTCAGCAAACCCTGCAGCACAAACATCACACTTGTAAGGTTTCTCTCCTGTGTGAATTCTTTTATGCTTTTGCAGATTTCCATTGAGAGCAAACCCTAAACCACAAACATCACACTTGTAAGTCTTCTCTCCAGTATGAATTCTTTTATGGCTTTGTAGATGTATATTTCGAAAAAATCCTGCACCACAAACATCACACTTGTAACGCTTCTCTTCAGTGTGGGTTTTTTTGTGCTTTTGTAGATAGCCAGTTAAAGCAAATCCTACACCACAAACATCACACTTGTAAGGCTTCTCTCTTGTGTGAATTCCTTTGTGGCGTAGCAGATCTCCATTTTGAGCAAACTGTACACCACAGACATCACATTTGTATGGTTTCTCTCCTGTGTGGATTCTTTTGTGGCGTTGTAGATGTCCACTTCGAGTAAAGCGTACACCACAAACATCACACTTGTATGGCTTCTCTCCTGTGTGGATTCTTGTGTGCATTTGTAGATTTCCTTTGACAGCAAATCCTTCACCACAAACATCACACTTGAAAGGCTTCTCTCCAGTGTGAGTTCTTCTGTGGCCTTTTAGAACTCCACTAAACGCAAACCCTATGCCACAAATGTCACACTTGTAAGGTTTGTCTCCTGTGTGGATTCTTATGTGCTTTCGTAGATTTCCATTGAGAGCGAATCTTACACCACAAACATCACATTCGTAAGGCTTTTCACCTGTGTGGATTTGTTTGTGGCCTTGTCCAACCCCACTGCTAATGCTAGTCAACTCTACATCACAAACATCACCTTCACAAGTCTTTGTTCCTTTATCTATTCTTTTGTTACTATCAGTATCACTTACTGCCATTTCCAGTTCTCTTTTTTCCTTAAATTTCTTTACATCAGCTCCTTGTGCATTTACAGAGGTGGATCTGCTAGACAGACTTTCTGATTCTGATAAAAAAAACTTTGCACTTGTGATTTGCCAGCTTCTTGTTCTAAGGAATAAGAAATAACAAAAGGTCTGATTACATTTATCTTTTCTGTTAGATCTTTCTCTTTATCCCACGATCGAACAACAGCTATATGTATCATGGTTTAACTCCTGATATTTTTCATCTTGAGATGGAACAGCCTCGTCACAATTGTGCATTTCACTCCACTTCTTTTGGCCTGTTCGGGCTTTCTTCTTGTGCAATACTTCTCTGTTTAGTTCACAAGCTCTAGATATGTTATGCTGTTTACAGTATTCTTCATTGTGCACTCTCTTAAGGTGTTGTAGCAAGCAGATTGGTGGTCAGAATCATAAATAGTACCTGGTGTGGGAAAATATTTCTGAAACAAAAAATACATGAAAATATTAACGTGGAGGGAGCTTATGGAATATCATATCATTATACACCACAGACCTCTCTAACAATGGCACTATTTGGAAAGGCACTTTCAAATCCTGATATTGATCAAATGTATCATTATTGTCTTCACAGAACAGCCAAGGCCAAGGTCGGCAGTGAAAATCGATGTTGGGGGTCAAAATTGTTGATTTTACGTTCTAGCGATATTTTTATTCTTTGACCTCTTATTGATAGTATGGAATGTATTTTTGGGGATCAAAAGTTACACAAGTGCATAATTGTTTATTTTTCTATCAATATGCCCTCATCTCAAAGAACTGACAAGCAATTTTGCATCGGCTAGAATCCTCCAAATTTAATATTGATACAGAATCTGACCTATTTCCTCTTAAAGATGGTAACCTTTCCTTCCTTCAACGTAAATTTCCATGCCCAAACACCCATTCATTTTTATAGGGTCGTGAGAAACTTAACACATTCCATTCCCCATTCATGATACTATACTTCCATATATGGACTGATCACACACAGCGTGTGTGCTTGCGGGCCATGCATTGGCTGGTGAGCGAAGATTGGCTGTCTCCACTGGCTTGATGTGTGCACTAACGCAATTCAAGGACGTTTCCACTTGTAAGCTATACTGTGTTGAATGTTTTGCTGTTCTGTGTCTTTGTGTTGTTGGTATTAGAAAAACAGATTAAGAGGCAGTCTATCAGGTAGAAAGCAAGGGCCAGAAGGCAGAGAGAACTGGAAGAACTAGACGATCTTCTCTTGGTGGATTCTGAAGGGAATAATCACCTCAGACAGGCATCATCGTGTGTGAAAAAAGAGACTGACATTCACTATACTTTTAAAAAATTGGGATTTACTCAAAATGTGCTTTTATTGAAATACAACCCAGATTTTGTAACATCTATCCATCGGATTCACTTGAAACTCACAGGAAGTGTGCAGCAACATAAGATAAAGATTTTGTCTGATGTTTTTTTCAAAATTCAAGAAAGTTTTTTTTTCTTCTCACAAATGTGAAAATTTGCATACTTTATGCAGTGGAATTTTTAAAAAATAGCAATAAATAGATTTTATATAATATCCAAAAAATGATCACATAAAATCTTTATATTGGATGACAGACTGTTTCTGCAAAATTTAGAGGTTCTGTAACTGATGGTTTACGAGAAATATGGGTTGAAAAGTACAGAAAACCCCAAAATGGTGGGTGTTTTCATGTGTTTCCATGGCAACCATGAAGATTTTACACAAAAAACTACCCTAGAGTAAATGAAGAACATACTTCCAAAACATTTATATAGTATAAAAAGAGTGATCAATTCAACAATGTGGATTTTTGCTTGCGCTGACGTTGGTCTTAATTTACAATTTTCAAACCTTGATTTCTTTCTTAATTAAAACGGTTATGCAATACAGTAAAGAAACTCAAAGTGCAATGAAACGGATCATCACTCTCACTGTTTTGCTATCCAGTTGATTGTAATACATGTACTTGTACAATGTAAATCGCATTGCGAAAGATTAAAGTCATCAGAACAAAACTCTGAATGGTTTTTTGCTCATACATAGGGCTGTCAAACCCTCACAAACCTTTTTAGTGATAAGAAAGTGGAAAATTAGTAATGAGTCAGTGATTGAGGATGCAGACATATATCATATATATAGTGGAATTTGCAGGAAGTCAACTCCCTAAGTTAAAGTAAACTCTCAGTTAAAGTGAACCTGTTCCGGCGGTCCCGTTGTTTTTTTCCTCTATATTCTCATTAGTCTTGTCTCTGATAATGTCAACCTAATGTGTGGTGTGTTAGCTCAGTTGTTTGTGCTACGGCCTTTGGAAGCAGAGGTCGGTTGTTCGAATCGCAACAGTTGCATGTTGTATCCTTAGGAAAGATACTTAACACACAATTGTGGTTCGAATCGCAACGGTAGCATGTTGTATCCTTAGGAAAGATACTTAACACTAACACACAATTGTGGTTCGAATCGCAACGGTAGCATGTTGTATCCTTAGGAAAGATACTTAACACACAATTTTCCTCAGCCCACCCAT